>CAKAOJ020000171.1:0-27500 GCA_916701645.2 Sebastolobus alascanus
CTTTTTTTTCATGAAAATTTTCGACATTCTATACTATGACAATTTTTTACGAATATTTTCGAAAATTTTAATGAAACAAGTCATACGAAAATATTCGTAAAAAAATGTCATAGTATAGAATGTCGAAAATTTTCATGAAAAAAGGCATAGTATAGTCTGTCGATTCATTTGGTGGAAAAAAAACTCAGTTTAAAATTTCGACATTTTCGAAATAATAATAATAAAAATAATAACAATAATAATAATATCAATAATAACAATAATAATAATAACAACAACATTATTATTATTATTATTATTATTAATAATAATAACAATAATAACAATAATAACAACAAAAATAATAATAATAACAATAATAATATCAATAATAACAATAATAACAACAACAACATTAATAAAAATAATAACAATAAAAATAATATCAATAACAAAAATGATAATAATAATAATAATAACAATAATAATAATAACAATAATAATAACAAAAATTCGACAATTCATTTGGTGGAAAAAAAACTCAGTTTAAAATTTCGACATTTTCGAAAAAAAGTCATACTATAGTATGACTTTTCATGAAAATTGACGAAATTTTAAACTGAGTTTTTTTTCCACCAAATGAATCGACAGACTATACTATGCCTGTTTTCATGAACATTTTCGACATTCTATACTATGACATTTTTTTACGAATATTTTCGAAAATTTTCATGAAAAAAGTCATGTCGAAAATATTCGTAAAAAAATGTCATAGTATAGAATGTCGAAAATTTTAATGAAAAAAGGCATAGTATAGTCTGTCGATTCATTTGGTGGAAAAAAAACTCAGTTTAAAATTTCGTCAATTTTCAAAAAAGTCATACTATAGCATGACTTTTCATGAAAATTGACGAAAATTTAAAATGAGTTTTTTTTCCACCAAATGAATCGACAGACTATACTATGCCTGTTTTCATGAAAATTTTCGACATTCTATACTATGACATTTTTTTACGAATATTTTCGAAAATTTTCATGAAAAAAGTCATGCTATAGTATGACTTTTTTGAAAATTGACGAAATTTTAAACTGAGTTTTTTTTCCACCAAATGAATCGACAGACTATACTATGCCTGTTTTCATGAAAATTTTCGACATTCTATACTATGACATTTTTTTACAAATATTTTCGAAAATTTTCATGAAAAAAGTCATGTCAAAAATATTCGTAAAAAATTGTCATAGTATAGAATGTCGAAAATTTTAATGAAAAAAGGCATAGTATAGTCTGTCGATTTATTTGGTGGAAAAAAAACTCAGTTTAAAATTTCGACATTTTCAAAAAAAAGTCATACTATAGTATGACTTTTCATGAAAATTGACGAAAATTTAAACTGAGTTTTTTTCCACCAAATGAATCGACAGACTATACTATGCCTTTTCTCATTAAAATTTTCGACATTCTATACTATGACATTTTTTTACGAATATTTTCGAAAATTTTCCTGAAAAAAGTCATGTTGAAAATATTCGTAAAAAAATGTCATAGTATAGAATGTCGAAAATTTTAATGAAAAAAGGCATAGTATAGTCTGTCGATTCATTTAGTGGAAAAAAAACTCAGTTTAAAATTTCGTCAATTTTCAAAAAAGTCATACTATAGCATGACTTTTCATGAAAGTTGACGAAAATTTAAACTGAGTTTTTTTTCCACCAAATGAATCGACAGACTATACTATGCCTGTTTGCATGAAAATTTTCGACATTCTATACTATGACATTTTTTTACGAATATTTTCGAAAATGTTCATGAAAAAAGTCATGTCGAAAATATTCGTAAAAAAATGTCATAGTATAGAATGTCGAAAATGTTTATGCAAACAGGCATAGTATAGTCTGTCGATTAATTTGGTGGAAAAAAAACTCAGTTTCGACATGCTATAGTATGACTTTTTTCATGAAAATTTTCGAAAATATTCGTAAAAAATTGTCATAGTATAGAATGTCGAAAATTTTCATGAAAAAAGGCATAGTATAGTCTGTCGATTAATTTGGTGGAAAAAAAACTCAGTTTAAAATTTCGACATTTTCATGAAAAAAGTCATGCTATAGTATGACTTTTTTGAAAATTGGCGAAATTTTAAACTGAGTTTTTTTTCCACAAAATTAATCGACAGACTATACTATGCCTTTTTTCATGAAAATTTTCGACATTCTATACTATGACATTTTTTTACGAATATTTTCGTATGACTTTTTTCATGAAAATTTCCGAAAATATTCGTAAAAAATTGTCATAGTATAGAATGTCGAAAATGTTCATGGAAAAAGGCATAGTATAGTCTGTCGATTAATTTGGTGGAAAAAAAACTCAGTTTAAAATTAAGAAATTTTCATGAAAAAAGTCATGCTATAGTATGACTTTTTTGAAAATTGACGAAATTTTAAACTGAGTTTTTTTTCCACCAAATTAATCGACAGACTATACTATGCCTTTTTTCATGAACATTTTCGACATTCTATACTATGACATTTTTTTACGAATATTTTCGTATGACTTTTTTCATAAAAATTTCCGAAAATATTCGTAAAAAATTGTCATAGTATAGAATGTCGAAAATTTTCATGAAAAAAGTCATACTATAGCATGTCGAAAATATTCGTAAAAAAATGTCATAGTATAGAATGTCGAAAATTTTCATGAAAAAAGGCATAGTATAGTCTGTCGATTAATTTGGTGGCAAAAAAACTCAGTTTAAAATTACGAAATTTTCAAAAAAAGTCATACTATAGCATGACTTTTTTCATGAAAATTTCGAAATTTTAAAGTGAGTTTTTTTTCCACCAAATTAATCGACAGACTATACTATGCCTTTTTTCCTGAAAATTTTCGACATTCTATACTATGACAATTTTTTACGAATATTTTCGAAAATTTTCATGAAAAAAGTCATACGAAAATATTCGTAAAAAAATGTCATAGTATAGAATGTCGAAAATTTTCATGAAAAAAGGCATAGTATAGTCTGTCGATTAATTTGGTGGAAAAAAAACTCAGTTTAAAATTTCGTCAATTTTCAAAAAAGTCATACTATAGCATGACTTTTTTCATGAAAATGTCGAAATTTTAAAGTGAGTTTTTTTTCCATAAAAATTAATCGACAGACTATACTATGCCTTTTTTCATGAAAATTTTCGACATTCTATACTATGACAATTTTTTACGAATATTTTCGAAAATTTTAATGAAACAAGTCATACGAAAATATTCGTAAAAAAATGTCATAGTATAGAATGTCGAAAATTTTCATGAAAAAAGGCATAGTATAGTCTGTCGATTAATTTGGTGGCAAAAAAACTCGGTTTAAAATTTCGTCAATTTTCAAAAAAGTCATACTATAGCATGACTTTTCATGAAAATGTCGAAATTTTAAACTGAGTTTTTTTTCCACCAAATTAATCGACAGACTATACTATGCCTTTTTTCCTGAAAATTTTCGACATTCTATACTATGACAATTTTTTAAGAATACTTTCGAAAATTTTCATGAAAAAAGTCATACTATAGCATGTCGAAAATATTCGTAAAAAAATGTCATAGTATAGAATGTCGAAAATTTTCATGAAAAAAGGCATAGTATAGTCTGTCGATTAATTTCGTGGCAAAAAAACTCAGTTTAAAATTTCGAAATTTTCAAAACAGTCATACTATAGCATGACTTTTTTCATGAAAATTTCGAAATTTTAAAGTGAGTTTTTTTTCCACCAAATTAATCGACAGACTATACTATGCCTTTTTTCATGAAAATTTTCGACATTCTATACTATGACAATTTTTTACGAATATTTTCGAAAATTTTAATGAAACAAGTCATACGAAAATATTCGTAAAAAAATGTCATAGTATAGAATGTCGAAAATTTTCATGAAAAAAGGCATAGTATAGTCTGTCGATTCATTTGGTGTAAAAAAAACTCAGTTTAAAATTTCGACATTTTCGAAATAATAATAATAAAAATAATAACAATAATAATAATATCAATAATAACAATAATAATAATAACAACAACATTATTATTATTATTATTATTAATAATAATAACAATAATAACAATAATAACAACAAAAATAATAATAATAACAATAATAATATCAATAATAACAATAATAACAACAACAACATTAATAAAAATAATAACAATAAAAATAATATCAATAACAAAAATGATAATAATAATAATAATAACAATAATAATAATAACAATAATAATAACAAAAATTCGACAATTCATTTGGTGGAAAAAAAACTCAGTTTAAAATTTCGACATTTTCGAAAAAAAGTCATACTATAGTATGACTTTTCATGAAAATTGACGAAATTTTAAACTGAGTTTTTTTTCCACCAAATGAATCGACAGACTATACTATGCCTGTTTTCATGAAAATTTTCGACATTCTATACTATGACATTTTTTTACGAATATTTTCGAATATTTTCATGAAAAAAGTCATGTCGAAAAATTTCGTCAATTTTCAAAAAAGTCATACTATAGCATGACTTTTCATGAAAATTGACGAAATTTTAAACTGAGTTTTTTTTCCACCAAATGAATCGACAGACTATACTATGCCTTTTTTCATGAAAATTTTCGACATTCTATACTATGACATTTTTTTACGAATATTTTCGTATGAATTTTTTCATAAAAATTTCCGAAAATATTCGTAAAAAATTGTCATAGTATAGAATGTCGAAAATTTTCATGAAAAAAGTCATACTATAGCATGTCGAAAATATTCGTAAAAAAATGTCATAGTATAGAATGTCGAAAATTTTCATGAAAAAAGGCATAGTATAGTCTGTCGATTAATTTGGTGGCAAAAAAACTCAGTTTAAAATTTCGAAATTTTCAAAAAAGTCATACTATAGCATGACTTTTTTCATGAAAATTTCGAAATTTTAAAGTGAGTTTTTTTTCCACAAAAATTAATCGACAGACTATACTATGCCTTTTTTCATGAAAATTTTCGACATTCTATACTATGACAATTTTTTACGAATATTTTCGAAAATTTTAATGAAACAAGTCATACGAAAATATTCGTAAAAAAATGTCATAGTATAGAATGTCGAAAATTTTCATGAAAAAAGGCATAGTATAGTCTGTCGATTAATTTGGTGGAAAAAAAACTCAGTTTAAAATTTCGTAAATTTTCAAAAAAGTCATACTATAGCATGACTTTTTTCATGAAAATTTCGAAATTTTAAACTGAGTTTTTTTTCCACCAAATTAATCGACAGACTATACTATGCCTTTTTTCCTGAAAATTTTCAACGTTCTATACTATGACAATTTTTTACGAATATTTTCGAAAATTTTCATGAAAAAAGTCATACTATAGCATGTCGAAAATATTCGTAAAAAAATGTCATAGTATAGAATGTCGAAAATTTTCATGAAAAAAGGCATAGTATAGTCTGTCGATTAATTTGGTGGCAAAAAAACTCAGTTTAAAATTTCGAAATTTTCAAAAAAGTCATACTATAGCATGACTTTTTTCATGAAAATGTCGAAATTTTAAACTGAGTTTTTTTTCCACCAAATTAATCGACAGACTATACTATGCCTTTTTTCCTGAAAATTTTCGACATTCTATACTATGACAATTTTTTACGAATATTTTCGAAAATTTTCATGAAAAAAGTCATACTATAGCATGTCGAAAATATTCGTAAAAAAATGTCATAGTATAGAATGTCGAAAATTTTCATGAAAAAAGGCATAGTATAGTCTGTCGATTAATTTGGTGGCAAAAAAACTCAGTTTAAAATTTCGAAATTTTCAAAAAAGTCATACTATAGCATGACTTTTTTCATGAAAATTTCGAAATTTTAAAGTGAGTTTTTTTTCCACCAAATTAATCGACAGACTATACTATGCCTTTTTTCATGAAAATTTTCGACATTCTATACTATGACAATTTTTTACGAATATTTTCGAAAATTTTCATGAAACAAGTCATACGAAAATATTCGTAAAAAAATGTCATAGTATAGAATGTCGAAAATTTTCATGAAAAAAGGCATAGTATAGTCTGTCGATTAATTTGGTGGAAAAAAAACTCAGTTTAAAATTTCGTCAATTTTCAAAAAAGTCATACTATAGCATGACTTTTTTCATGAAAATTTCGAAATTTTAAAGTGAGTTTTTTTTCCACCAAATTAATCGACAGACTATACTATGCCTTTTTTCATGAAAATTTTCGACATTCTATACTATGACAATTTTTTACGAATATTTTCGAAAATTTTCATGAAAAAAGTCATACGAAAATATTCGTAAAAAAATGTCATAGTATAGAATGTCGAAAATTTTCATGAAAAAAGGCATAGTATAGTCTGTCGATTAATTTGGTGGAAAAAAAACTCAGTTTAAAATTTCGTCAATTTTCAAAAAAGTCATACTATAGCATGACTTTTTTCATGAAAATTTCGAAATTTTAAACTGAGTTTTTTTTCCACCAAATTAATCGACAGACTATACTATGCCTTTTTTCCTGAAAATTTTCGACATTCTATACTATGACAATTTTTTACGAATATTTTCGAAAATTTTCATGAAAAAAGTCATACGAAAATATTCGTAAAAAAATGTCATAGTATAGAATGTCGAAAATTTTCATGAAAAAAGGCATATTATAGTCTGTCGATTAATTTGGTGGAAAAAAAACTCAGTTTAAAATTTCGTCAATTTTCAAAAAAGTCATACTATAGCATTACTTTTTTCATGAAAATGTCGAAATTTTAAACTGAGTTTTTTTTCCACCAAATTAATCGACAGACTATACTATGCCTTTTTTCCTGAAAATTTTCGACATTCTATACTATGACAATTTTTTAAGAATACTTTCGAAAATTTTCATGAAAAAAGTCATACTATAGCATGTCGAAAATATTCGTAAAAAAATGTCATAGTATAGAATGTCGAAAATTTTCATGAAAAAAGGCATAGTATAGTCTGTCGATTAATTTCGTGGCAAAAAAACTCAGTTTAAAATTTCGAAATTTTCAAAACAGTCATACTATAGCATGACTTTTTTCATGAAAATTTCGAAATTTTAAAGTGAGTTTTTTTTCCACCAAATTAATCGACAGACTATACTATGCCTTTTTTCATGAAAATTTTCGACATTATATACTATGACAATTTTTTACGAATATTTTCGAAAATTTTAATGAAACAAGTCATACGAAAATATTCGTAAAAAAATGTCATAGTATAGAATGTCGAAAATTTTCATGAAAAAAGCCATAGTATAGTCTGTCGATTCATTTGGTGGAAAAAAAACTCAGTTTAAAATTTCGACATTTTCGAAATAATAATAATAAAAATAATAACAATAATAATAATATCAATAATAACAATAATAATAATAACAACAACATTATTATTATTATTATTATTAATAATAATAACAATAATAACAATAATAACAACTAAAATAATAATAATAACAATAATAATATCAATAATAACAATAATAACAACAACAACATTAATAAAAATAATAACAATAAAAATAATATCAATAACAAAAATGATAATAATAATAATAATAACAATAATAATAATAACAATAATAATAACAAAAATTCGACAATTCATTTGGTGGAAAAAAAACTCAGTTTAAAATTTCGACATTTTCGAAAAAAAGTCATACTATAGTATGACTTTTCATGAAAATTGACGAAATTTTAAACTGAGTTTTTTTTCCACCAAATGAATCGACAGACTATACTATACCTGTTTTCATGAACATTTTCGACATTCTATACTATGACATTTTTTTACGAATATTTTCGAAAATTTTCATGAAAAAAGTCATGTCGAAAATATTCGTAAAAAAATGTCATAGTATAGAATGTCGAAAATTTTCATGAAAAAAGGCATAGTATAGTCTGTCGATTCATTTGGTGGAAAAAAAACTCAGTTTAAAATTTCGTCAATTTTCAAAAAAGTCATACTATAGTATGACTTTTCATGAAAATTGACGAAAATTTAAAATGAGTTTTTTTTCCACCAAATGAATCGACAGACTATACTATGCCTGTATTCATGAAAATTTTCGACATTCTATACTATGACATTTTTTTACGAATATTTTCGAAAATTTTCATGAAAAAAGTCATGCTATAGTATGACTTTTTTGAAAATTGACGAAATTTTAAACTGAGTTTTTTTTCCACCAAATGAATCGACAGACTATACTATGCCTGTTTTCATGAAAATTTTCGACATTCTATACTATGACATTTTTTTACAAATATTTTCGAAAATTTTCATGAAAAAAGTCATGTCAAAAATATTCGTAAAAATTGTCATAGTATAGAATGTCGAAAATTTTAATGAAAAAAGGCATAGTATAGTCTGTCGATTTATTTGGTGGAAAAAAAACTCAGTTTAAAATTTCGACATTTTCAAAAAAAAGTCATACTATAGTATGACTTTTCATGAAAATTGACGAAAATTTAAACTGAGTTTTTTTCCACCAAATGAATCGACAGACTATACTATGCCTTTTTTCATGAAAATTTTCGACATTCTATACTATGACATTTTTTTGCGAATATTTTCGAAAATTTTCCTGAAAAAAGTCATGTTGAAAATATTCGTAAAAAAATGTCATAGTATAGAATGTCGAAAATTTTAATGAAAAAAGGCATAGTATAGTCTGTCGATTCATTTGGTGGAAAAAAAACTCAGTTTAAAATTTCGTCAATTTTCAAAATAGTCATACTATAGCATGACTTTTCATGAAAGTTGACGAAAATTTAAACTGAGTTTTTTTTCCACCAAATGAATCGACAGACTATACTATGCCTGTTTTCATGAAAATTTTCGACATTCTATACTATGACATTTTTTTACGAATATTTTCGAAAATGTTCATGAAAAAAGTCATGTCGAAAATATTCGTAAAAAAATGTCATAGTATAGAATGTCGAAAATTTTAATGAAAAAAGGCATAGTATAGTCTGTCGATTCATTTGGTGGAAAAAAAACTCAGTTTAAAATTTCGTCAATTTTCAAAAAAGTCATACTATAGCATGACTTTTCATGAAAATTGACGAAAATTTAAAATGAGTTTTTTTTCCACCAAATGAATCGACAGACTATACTATGCCTGTTTTCATGAAAATTTTCGACATTCTATACTATGACATTTTTTTACGAATATTTTCGAATATTTTCATGAAAAAAGTCATGTCGAAAATATTCGTAAAAAAATGTCATAGTATAGAATGTCGAAAATTTTCATGAAAACAGGCATAGTATAGTCTGTCGATTCATTTGGTGGAAAAAAAACTCAGTTTAAAATTTCGTCAATTTTCAAAAAAGTCATACTATAGCATGACTTTTCATGAAAATTGACGAAAATTTAAAATGAGTTTTTTTTCCACCAAATGAATCGACAGACTATACTATGCCTGTTTTCATGAACATTTTCGACATTCTATACTATGACATTTTTTTACGAATATTTTCGAAAATTTTCATGAAAAAAGTCATGTCGAAAATATTCGTAAAAAAATGTCATAGTATAGAATGTCGAAAATTTTAATGAAAAAAGGCATAGTATAGTCTGTCGATTCATTTGGTGGAAAAAAAACTCAGTTTAAAATTTCGTCAATTTTCAAAAAAGTCATACTATAGCATGACTTTTCATGAAAATTGACGAAAATTTAAAATGAGTTTTTTTTCCATCAAATGAATCGACAGACTATACTATGCCTGCTTTCATGACAATTTTCGACATTCTATACTATGACATTTTTTTACGAATATTTTCGAAAATTTTCATGAAAAAAGTCATGCTATAGTATGACTTTTTTGAAAATTGACGAAATTTTAAACTGAGTTTTTTTTCCACCAAATGAATCGACAGACTATACTATGCCTTTTTTCATGAAAATTTTCGACATTCTATACTATGACATTTTTTTACGAATATTTTCGTATGAATTTTTTCATAAAAATTTCCGAAAATATTCGTAAAAAATTGTCATAGTATAGAATGTCGAAAATTTTCATGAAAAAAGTCATACTATAGCATGTCAAAAATATTCGTAAAAAAATGTCATAGTATAGAATGTCGAAAATTTTCATGAAAAAAGGCATAGTATAGTCTGTCGATTAATTTGGTGGCAAAAAAACTCAGTTTAAAATTTCGAAATTTTCAAAAAAGTCATACTATAGCATGACTTTTTTCATGAAAATTTCGAAATTTTAAAGTGAGTTTTTTTTCCACAAAATTAATCGACAGACTATACTATGCCTTTTTTCATGAAAATTTTCGACATTCTATACTATGACAATTTTTTACGAATATTTTCGAAAATTTTCATGAAAAAAGTCATACGAAAATATTCGTAAAAAAATGTCATAGTATAGAATGTCGAAAATTTTCATGAAAAAAGGCATAGTATAGTCTGTCGATTAATTTGGTGGAAAAAAAACTCAGTTTAAAATTTCGTCAATTTTCAAAAAAGTCATACTATAGCATGACTTTTTTCATGAAAATGTCGAAATTTTAAACTGAGTTTTTTTTCCACCAAATTAATCGACAGACTATACTATGCCTTTTTTCCTGAAAATTTTCGACATTCTATACTATGACAATTTTTACGAATATTTTCGAAAATTTTCATGAAAAAAGTCATACTATAGCATGTCGAAAATATTCGTAAAAAAATGTCATAGTATAGAATGTCGAAAATTTTCATGAAAAAAGGCATAGTATAGTCTGTCGATTAATTTGGTGGAAAAAAAACTCTGTTTAAAATTTCGAAATTTTCAAAAAAGTCATACTATAGCATGACTTTTTTCATGAAAATTTCGAAATTTTAAAGTGAGTTTTTTTTCCACCAAATTAATCGACAGACTATACTATGCCTTTTTTCCTGAAAATTTTCGACATTCTATACTATGACAATTTTTACGAATATTTTCGAAAATTTTCATGAAAAAAGTCATACTATAGCATGTCGAAAATATTCGTAAAAAAATGTCATAGTATAGAATGTCGAAAATTTTCATGAAAAAAGGCATAGTATAGTCTGTCGATTAATTTGGTGGTAAAAAAACTCAGTTTAAAATTTCGTCAATTTTCAAAAAAGTCATACTATAGCATGACTTTTTTCATGAAAATGTCGAAATTTTAAACTGAGTTTTTTTTCCACCAAATTAATCGACAGACTATACTATGCCTTTTTTCCTGAAAATTTTCGACATTCTATACTATGACAATTTTTTACGAATATTTTCGAAAATTTTCATGAAAAAAGTCATACTATAGCATGTCGAAAATATTCGTAAAAAAATGTCATAGTATAGAATGTCGAAAATTTTCATGAAAAAAGGCATAGTATAGTCTGTCGATTAATTTGGTGGAAAAAAAACTCAGTTTAAAATTTCGTCAATTTTCAAAAAAGTCATACTATAGCATGACTTTTTTCATGAAAATGTCGAAATTTTAAACTGAGTTTTTTTTCCACCAAATTAATCGACAGACTATACTATGCCTTTTTTCCTGAAAATTTTCGACATTCTATACTATGACAATTTTTTACGAATATTTTCGAAAATTTTCATGAAAAAAGTCATACTATAGCATGTCGAAAATATTCGTAAAAAAATGTCATAGTATAGAATGTCGAAAATTTTCATGAAAAAAGGCATAGTATAGTCTGTCGATTAATTTGGTGGAAAAAAAACTCAGTTTAAAATTTCGAAATTTTCAAAAAAGTCATACTATAGCATGACTTTTTTCATGAAAATTTCGAAATTTTAAAGTGAGTTTTTTTTCCACCAAATTAATCGACAGACTATACTATGCCTTTTTTCCTGAAAATTTTCGACATTCTATACTATGACAATTTTTTACGAATATTTTCGAAAATTTTCATGAAAAAAGTCATACGAAAATATTCGTAAAAAAATGTCATAGTATAGAATGTCGAAAATTTTCATGAAAAAAGGCATAGTATAGTCTGTCGATTAATTTGGTGGAAAAAAAACTCAGTTTAAAATTTCGTCAATTTTCAAAAAAGTCATACTATAGCATGACTTTTTTCATGAAAATGTCGAAATTTTAAACTGAGTTTTTTTTCCACCAAATTAATCGACAGACTATACTATGCCTTTTTTCATGAAAATTTTCGACATTCTATACTATGACAATTTTTTACGAATATTTTCGAAAATTTTCATGAAACAAGTCATACGAAAATATTCGTAAAAAAATGTCATAGTATAGAATGTCGAAAATTTTCATGAAAAAAGGCATAGTATAGTCTGTCGATTAATTTGGTGGAAAAAAAACTCAGTTTAAAATTTCGTCAATTTTCAAAAAAGTCATACTATAGCATGACTTTTTTCATGAAAATGTCGAAATTTTAAACTGAGTTTTTTTTCCACCAAATGAATCGACAGACTATACTATGCCTTTTTTCCTGAAAATTTTCGACATTCTATACTATGACAATTTTTTACGAATATTTTCGAAAATTTTCATGAAAAAAGTCATACGAAAATATTCGTAAAAAAATGTCATAGTATAGAATGTCGAAAATTTTCATGAAAAAAGGCATAGTATAGTCTGTCGATTAATTTGGTGGAAAAAAAACTCAGTTTAAAATTTCGTCAATTTTCAAAAAAGTCATACTATAGCATGACTTTTTTCATGAAAATTTCGAAATTTTAAACTGAGTTTTTTTTCCACCAAATGAATCGACAGACTATACTATGCCTTTTTTCCTGAAAATTTTCGACATTCTATACTATGACAATTTTTTACGAATATTTTCGAAAATTTTCATGAAAAAAGTCATACGAAAATATTCGTAAAAAAATGTCATAGTATAGAATGTCGAAAATTTTCATGAAAAAAGGCATAGTATAGTCTGTCGATTAATTTGGTGGAAAAAAAACTCAGTTTAAAATTTCGACACTTTCATGAAAAAGTCATACTATAGTATGACTTTTCATGAAAATTGAAAAAATTGACGAAATATACGACAGAGACTTCCTACCTCTCCTCTGCTCAGGTGTAGGCTCCGACTCCAACTCCACATGGTAGACAGTTTGTGTCGCTGCACAAGCCGTAAGAACACCAGAGAAACACTGGTCACTCCCATCAGGTATCACTGTAAGAGAGGGAGAAGGTGTTACCACCGGAGGTGACGGACCGCCAGCCCATACCCGACTACCATTCAGGTCGTTCCATAGAATGATCTCGGATTGGCACGCCCATAGCCACCTCACCGTGAAATAAACAACAGTTGAGCTCAAATTTATGCGCTGGAACAGGCAACACTTTAAACCCATTCCCCCCCCCATCAGAGTACAATCCCCAGTATCAGTACTCTGAGAAAAAGGCAGCATAGAACTCACAATTAACAAATCAAAGTTCCCCGTATCTCTCAGGATTTTTACCAGTACCTTGACAGCACTCCCCAGCAGAGACACAAAAGCTGAGAAACCAGACTGCTGCAGGCTGCGATCCACTCCAGACTCCACCTGTTCACAGGGAGAAATATTACAGGGAGAAATATTACAGGGAGAAATGACAGGACTTCTGAGCGGAGCAGCAAGTATAAAGCCTGACATCCACACTACCAAACCCACTTCTACCACCGGACTTAACAGGGCATTCAGCTTTCCAATGTGCCCTGCCTTTGCAGTAATGACATACTTCGCTCGAATCAACCTGCGGCTGACTTCAACCCCCCCTCAACCTGCTGGGCGAAAGTTACAGCCATCCCCCATATAGCAGGCACCATCCGGAGGCCTGCACTCGCTGTCACCATGGTGCGTCAACATATAGTCCTCTGCCACAACAGCATCATTAAACTGGTCCAGAACGATCAAATCACACAAAGCATCATAGGTATGAACCCCCACTAACGCTGGCAAACTCCACGTGTGTCTGCCTACCAGACTTCTCCCAATACCTAAACCTCTGGCGATATGCCTCCGGCAACTCACAGGTCAGTAACACTGCAGCCTTGACAGACACATGAATCTTACTTTCAGCCACACTGAGTACTGAGTACGCTTGCTGTGTCTCACCTGTGAAAACACACAGTAACAGCAACGTGCGGTCAGCATCAGACCAATCTCTACTGTCAGCTACAAGCTCAAACAGTGAGAAAAAAGTAGCCGGGACTCGTTCACAAAACATAGGAACCAACACAGATTACTGGCAACATTAAAAACATGTGATGGCCCAGGAGAACCAACAGAGACCGGCCCAACGCCACCAACATTACTCAGACTTAACCTGGGCTCTTCCTGTTCAAAAAAATGTAGAAAAAAAAAAGTCCTAATATAGTATGTCATAATAAGTCATAAGTCATAAAAAAATAAATAGTATAGTATGTCGAAAAATTAATCGTATAATGTGCAGAAAAAAGTCATAAAAAAGTCATAATATAGTATGTTGAAAAAAAGTCATAAAAAATGTGTTGTATAATAGGTCGAAACAAATCATGATAGTTATATCATAGCATTTCGATAAAAGTCATAGTATATTATGTCGAAAAAAGTAGAAAAAAAAGTCATAGTATAGTATGTCTAAAAAAGTCCGAAAACATCATAGTGTAGTACTGTATTTCAAAAAATAATAAATAATAAAAAAGTCAACGTATAGAACGCCGAAAATAATCATAAAAAGGTCATAGTATAGTATGTTGAAAAAAGTAAAAAATAATGTCATAGATTAGATAGTATGTTGAAAAAAGTCATAAAAACGTCATAGTATACTATGTCAAAAAAGCAAAAAAAAAAGTCATAGTATATTTTGTCATAAAAAAAAGTCATTGTATGCTATGAAATGTCACACTGGGGAGTACAATACCAGGATCTATTAAGGAGGTGGATACACACATTAAATTAAGATAGAGAATATGTTGAAATAACTCAAACAATATAAACCATATGTTGTCTAAAACGAATTATCAAGATCATTGTGAACAACTTCCTGAGTTGGCAGCATTATCTCAAACACAAGGATCTGTACAAACAATTTGCTGGTGTGGCAGCATGGTCTTAGTCAAAATGGATCTGAACCTCCCCTTCTCTAGACTCCTCCCCTTCTCTAGACTCCTCCCCTTCTCCAGACTCCTCCCCTTCTCTAGACTCCTCCCCTTCTCTAGACTCCGCCCCTTCTCTGGACTCCTCCCCTTCTCTAGACTCCTCCCCTTGATGATTAAGGTGACTCTGCTCCCTCTACCATGTCTCACAGGATTGAATGATTACTCACCTATACCTTTTATATTCCTCGCAGATTGCCTTCTTCAGCTTTCACTCTCAGTTGTGTTGGGTGTATCTTTACCTTTTTAGTCTCCCCGGGGGTTTTGTGATAGCATCTGTTTGGTGATGACATTGTTCTGTCCTTGTATGTGACCCCCCCCCCCAGCCATCTCTACCTCCTCTTCTTCTTTACTTCCACCTCTATCGGTCATTGTTTGATGGATTTCCACAAACGTTTCACTCAAGGCCATCACAAGAGGAGAAGTGCAGCAGCTTAAAATGAAATCCTGCAGCTGAAGGTAGAAAAACACAGTCAGAATCTGAAATGCAGTTTGCGTTGCTTTTAGACAAGAAGTCACTTTTCTCAACCGTCGGGTGGTATTTTGGGAAGAAATTATCTGGGGTGTGTTTCACTGCAGACAATCTAGAAGTAAAACAACAGTCTGCTGATTGAGCCGAGCCCCTCCGCCGAAAAAAGTGTAGAATCAAACTGTGAGACAGAAACATAGAGGAATAATCTACAGGCCGGTTTGATGACAAGAATGTCCGTCGCCCGCTGGGTGCAATCAGCACACTCTTGTAAGAAAAACATACATTCAGTGAGATGAAGAAATGAGGCGAAAACAATGTGTGAATCACTTTTAGTCGCCTCTGAAACAAGCAGCACATTTACAACACACCATATGTGGAGAGCAGTAGGTATGTAGATGTGTTACTGTATTTGGATGTCAGGAAGCCAAACTGTCTCTTTTAATATTAATTATTAAGGGTTTTTTTTGATAAGTTTTCAAGAGAACTACATTAGAACTTTTATTAGAGTACTTTGCAACATGACGATGGTTTTTATTCAAACTGCTTTCTACCAAAGAAATATGATGCCTTCAGATGTGGTCGTGTTTACTGTGTTTTTCAGAAGAGTCCATATGAACGAGTTCACGAGTTGTGACGTGTTTGTTGAAGTTGTCAGAAATGACTGAGGCCTTGGAAGTTCATTTTTCGGTGCATAATAAGTTAATATATCGTAATTTTAGTCATAATTTTATAATATCTCAGAGGAAAATGTTGATATTCCCAACAGCCTCATCTTTTTCCTCTGTTATTATGCCTTTGCATTTCCTGCATTATGTTACCTACTTGCTAGCGTGCTAACTTGTTAGCCTCTGTGGCTTCTAGACGCCGACAGTAACGTTAATATTGCCGTTGCTTAGCAGCGGTGTTCTCACGACTTGATCACATAACAGGCTTTGGATACACACACATTCATTTATTGTTGGTTTTGGTCTTTTGAAAACATTAAGAAAGATTGACAATAAGAAAAATATAAACTATGACCAGCCGTATCCTTTAAGGAAGTGACGTGACAGTATTTCTAGACTAGAACAAGTAATATTTGATAACCTTTTCCACTCCTGAACATGATTTCAAAACAACTGCTAGAGTTAAAAGAAAGCACTCTGTTGCTACTTGCGTAATAAATTAGTCATATTTAAGAGTTTTACTTTGAATACTTCACCAATTTCATGTTTGGACAAATATCTGCGTTTCTGAAAATGTTCCCAGGAAACTTCTGGTTGCAAAAGTTTATAAAATAAGTGGTTGATTTTAAGGCTTATTGAGAAAATGCAAAGAGGAGACTCATCTCATCTTACTCTAGAGAAGAATAAAATCTGTCCACTTATATAAAGTTATTGTTCGGTGGCATTCATCTTGAAGTTTGAGTAACTCTTTAGTCATCTCCTCGGGGCCAGAACAACATGTGAAACTGTGATGTGATACTGTACTCACATTTTGAACATTTTCTGTGTACTTTCCTTCGTTTCCTGGTTGTGCCGGGAGCTGGGAGCCTCTGTACGCTGCACAGTGGAAAGAGCAAGATGACTCTAAAGTGGGCAGAGAGACATCAGTGTGATGTATTCTCTCAGTGAATATTATCAGTCCATTTGGACCAGCACCGAGCATCTCCCTTTGAAGATCAGGCCTATCTGACATCAGATGACGGTCATAGCGCTCTTTGAATAATGATATATGATTACAGAGAAGCAGGCGGACAAACATCCCACACTTTTGGATCATTTACATGTGAGAGGAGTATACGCTGTAAATCAAAACTATCATCATTATGTAGTATTTAGGCTGCGGAGGAATACATTTACAACAAAGTACAAAAGTACAGAAAGTCCTTCTTGAGAAAAAGTGAGAAATTGAGTTACACAATGTGCGTTTATTATCACTGGTTAAAAGGAAATAAAACCTGTTTTCCTTGTAGAGATACATTAACGTAATCTAATGAAGTTTCAAATAAAATCCAATTAAAGCAATAATCAAACTACTCAAAATTATGAGAATGTAAAGAGCAGAAACAGGCAGTGTAGAAAAAAGCTGAGATGTTATGTGTTTACAAGAGTCAGTTTATGTCTATATAACCCACATTATAGCCAATATGTGCATATATTTACACCTTTTGATATAATGCAATGCAAACACCACCACGCCACAAACAACAGGCTCAGAAATGAACACGGTAACGAATAAATACCAGTCGAAGTTTTAATTTGTCAATCAATTTGTTCCTAATGACTTCATATCATTGTTTTCTGTTCCTGTTTGAATTAGTGCTTTTTAAAAAGGCTAATGTATTGGGGTGCTAGGGGACAGCCTGTATTCAGTTAAAATAGATAATATAGAATAGATTGATAACATGTTTACCATGGGTCTTAATTTAAAGGATCTCACACTATCAGGCTGGTAGGAGCACAGATGCAGCAGATTTACTCATGTGCTCAGTCTATTTTCCTTCTACACAATATGTTTGTTTAACTTTCCTAAAATAATTATAATCAATTTTTTTTCTTCAGAGGACATTAATTACATAACTAATAATGTTTCGAGAAGAAATAAGTTGACATTTAGCTATGATGGTTGTTTCTAAGAGTAGTTTATTCTTGGTTGGGAGTCCTTGTATGTTAAATAGTTTGGCAGGATGAGGGTTCAATTGACAAAATGAGAAGACAGAGTTTGTGCTGAAAAGAGGATGCCATGCAAGTGGGGAAAGTTCAAATGGTGCAAAACAAAAGCAAAAATTAATGCTTAGAAAGTCTGGAAAAAATCTACCTGGACTCCAATGCAGAAATTCATGATCCATGCCACACTGACCTCTCTGCTACAGAGAAAAAATGTTCATAAAACAATCATTAAATACATAAAAACTACACATAATATACAAATGGATATTAGATTTACACATACAGAAGGATACAGACAGAGTTCAGAGCCCCCCCCCCGTCTAGCCAACAGCACGAGGAAACGCATCATCACGCTTTCCGCAGGTCCTCCCCTCCTCATTGGCTAAATTTTGATCAGGCATCAAAGTTTGTGATAGGCTGCCGTGGCGGCAGAGAGTTGTTGCTGTTGCTAGGATCCTGTTGCTAGGACGGTTGCCATCTCGGAGGCTCAGCAGGAAACATGTAATGAATCATGGATGGTTGATTTTTCTCTAAGCACCCTAATCTGTGATGCAGATGAGCCCAAAGCTCGCCTCCCCCGTCTCCACCCTCCTCCTCCAAAACGCACCCCCCCACCCCCCATCTCTAGATGGGTTCATTAAAAAAATAAAATAATTCAAGTTTGGATTTCGAGGGCTGTCATTTCAAATGGTCCTGAGGTTGCTATAGAGGGGGGGATGTGGAATACTGATATCAATTCTCATGCTAAAACAGGGAGGTCAAAGGTCATTATCAGTTATTTGTTGAGGGAGAGCCAGAGGGAGAGCGGCGGCGACCCCTCCTGACCCCTGAGATTATTCTTAATGCTGTGACTTGTGAAGTTGGGACAGTCTCACACCTCCTGAAAGGGGAGAGACGTGCAAACGGCAGCTGATATTTAAACTACAACTCACACAAAAGACACTTTTAAGATAATTTCACTTGTAGAAAAGAAAGATGAAGCTAATAGCTGTCGGTGCAACTATACACAGAAAAACTGTGATTTCATTTTCTGCTGCTCACAAAAGCATTTAACTGTGCAGACTTTTCACACAGCTGTTATTATGCTACATGCTACAGTGTGTTTTGCCTTTGAAACTCATGAAAAAAGCCTCATTAGGATTCACTAAAGGTCATCCATCCCGGTGCAAATGTGCCGCCGTGACTTAACAATCGCTGTGGGCATTTTTAATATCATGCTATTATACTGTGCAGAGGGTACGCAGGCTTGTGTTTAGCGGAGAATGGGGGGGTGGGGGGGCATTTCAACCCCCAATTGAACCATAGTGTGCATGACTTATTTATTCCTGTCCTGTAAAAAGAGTGCAGCTGTTTCATATAAAGTGGCAAACAGTTAAACTATTCATACGAAACACTTGTCGTATAGACGCTGAACATTATCCACAGAGGGTGAGACGGTGTAAAAAGTGGTAATTACAGACAACAGATGACAGACAATATGGGCCTGCTGCTTTAATGGTACACAGCAGAAACACTGAGCGACTCCGCTGTATGTAAACATCTTGTGTTGTTCACCACTGTGGCTTCTCCTGCTACTGGAGCAATATTTTCTTTGATGTAATTATATGTTATATTTCAGGCTTGGCTTCTCATCCTGCACCCTGCTGCTCTGCTACTAGACCTAAATCCTTTCAGTGCTTTGTGATTTTGCTTTTTATTTCACAGTTTTGTATTCTTTTTGACAGACACCCTTAATCCCAATGGGGCTTCCTGGTCAAACAATGATTTAAAACTACAAAAACTATATCACACGTCTGTATATGTCCCATCCCTGGTCCTTTAATTAACCCCTTCCCTCCATGCAAAAGTGCATCCCTTGACAGTCTCTCCTTTTCCTACCCTTTGCTCTCATCTTTCCTCCCGGCACGCCACTAAACGGATCCTTTAGAATCTAGTTGTATGCGTGATGCTAATACCTTCTGACACATTTGTTCACCGTCTCTTTATCATTAATAATTATGCAAAGGAGGCGCGTTCTCAGCCGAGCAAAAGAAAGCAATCTTAGTATGCAAATGGTTAAGGTCCCAGCGGAGTGTGGCGATTAGATGTGTGTTGATAAACTCACTTATGATGAGTGACAGTGAGCAGGATTGAAGTTGCGCTGGTCAGCAACCACCGCCGACTCTGATGAAAACACCGCCGCCAAATGCCAGGGTTTCCCCAGATGCATGATGGGACAGGGATGAAACGCTGTAAAATGTCATTGTGGCTGCTGTGAGCCCATTAATAAGCAGAGAGGAGGAAGCGAGGGGGGGTAATGAGAGGAGATTTGCTTCCTGATTGAAGGCTTTACCTTTTCTGCTCAGCCAGATGTTGGACCTCGCTGTGACTCGTCACCTTCAGCTGCTAACATCACAAAACCTTTTATCAAACCTCATCAACTGTCATGACTGGGCCATAAATCCCATTAAGGATCCAACACCCACTTTTACATCTGATCCTGTAGTTCTACACCTGGATTAGCCTACCTCTAAACATGTTAAACTAACGCTAGCTATGTCTGGTTAGCTAGTTCAGTTAGAATTGAACGGTTAGTCAGGTCGAGCTGTATCTGTAAAGCACATTTAAAACCAAAGTGCTGAACAGGCACAAAGTACAAGTGAATACAAAGGAAACAGCAATAAAAACAAAGGAGAACAATTAACATAATGTGCAGATAATAGTAGTAAAAGCATACAAAAATCAAGGTGTTAAGCTCAACTTAATCAAACCTGGCAGTTACTGGGTGTAAATATTTAGTAACTAACAACCCATTTTAATTTAGTCATGTCCACTTAGTAAAGTTCTGTTTGTGAAATGAACACACGGTGCAACCAGCTTCTGAGGATAAATTATAATACTCAAGAATCAGACCTGGAATCTGTTTTCTTAAAACTGTTTCAGTGTAGTTTTAATCTTTGTTTGATCCTGGAGATGGAGATGGAGAGGCAGAATCTGATGCTGAAACTGTGTTTGTAGCTGATTAAAACTGTTTTAGTCGTTTGTTCAAAGATAAGAAAAAAAACAACAAGCTTTTGCAAAGATTTATCCCCAAACTACACATTGTTTTGTGGTAAAATAACATCAGTTTTTATCTTAGCTATGCTTACTGTGCTTACTTTAGACAACATGGTGTGAGTCCACATTTTAAGCATAAACACCCGTACAGTATGTGTATGACTATTCATGCGAGATCAGATTTCTCAGGATCAGCGTTCTGACGAACAGAGACAGAAGAGGAAGAGAGAGACACAAGCCCCGAGTGCCAAGTCTAAAAGCTTGTTTGTTTCTTAAGAAGATCAAAGGTATGGAGGCCTTGGACAGACATGAGAGGCACAGCCTCTGCAATCTGCTCTCCATTCACTCCCAACAACACCAGCAAAGAAAAACAAGGCTTTTCTCTTTGGGAAATCCTGGAAAGCATCCCAGACAGTTTTTCCAACAAGCAAACACTCTGGGATTTCCCTTCCCTCTCCGCGGGGAGACGTCATGTCTGTCAGCATGTTGTGTGTTTTTATCATTCAGAGGTTCAATGATCCGCAGGTGGAGAGCAGGAAGCTTAAAGCACCGCTCGGACTCGGCTCCAAAACCCAAACGTGACTAGAAAAGTTGAGTAGCTGCATTTTTTTAATGTGCTCAGCAATTATTTTTTAAGCAACCAAGTAGATCTGATTAAAGCTACAGTCAAGTTCTCCCCCGTAATTCAACGGGACGTGGTTTAATAAGAAAAATCAATTATTTTTGTTGACTTATCCACAATACCTTCAGGGGATATTTCACCCACGAGGCTAGAAGACCAAATACTAACAGCATTCCACTGCTAGTCAGCTTTTACTTTTACTAGGCATTGACCTCTAATAGTTAAGGTTAGGCATTGACCTTGAATAGTTAAAGTTAGGCATTGACCTTGAATAGTTAAGGTTAGGCATTGACTTCTAATAGTTAAGGTTAGGCATTGACCTTGAATAGTTAAGGTTAGGCATTGACCTCTAATAGTAAAGGTTAGGCATTGACCTCTAATAGTTAAGGTTAGGCATTGACCTTGAATAGTTAAGGTTAGGCATTGACCTCTAATAGTTAAGGTTAGGCATTGACCTCTAATAGTAAAGGTTAGGCATTGACCTCTAATAGTTAAGGTTAGACATTGACCTCAAATAGTTAAGGTTAGACATTGACCTTGAATAGTTAAGGTTAGGCATTGACCTCTAATAGTTAAGGTTTTGGATAGGTCGTCGGGCAGCGAGTCTCACAAAGGTTTTTGGCAGTTATCGGAGTTTGTGGGTTACCTTCTAGACATGACCGATGGACACTGCAGAGTCTGGTGACTACGAGCGACCACTTCATCATAACAGTAATTATGTGAACTTTTTTAATATAAAAATAATGATTAAAGCCGCTTCAACCATTTTCTGCAGGTGGAAAAGCGATCAATGCATTTAGCGTGAAACTAAATGTCCTGATGTTGTTTGTACTTCCACTTGCAGAAAATGCTTAAATAAACATCAAGTTAGTCCAGAGCTTCACATCTGACTGTGTCAGGCTGTGCAGAGGATTTTGTGATAATAAATATACTAAACATACCTTTTTGTATATTTATTTTCCTCCTGAACCCAAATATGTGTCATCTCCACATATGTGAAGGTTTTTCTACATGTTTAAACTAGCTGAGCTGTTTCTCGCCGTGGGGAACAAGCAGCCTCGTGGTCGGGAACCACTGCTCCATAATGAAAGAAAGAAGTTATCAGACGCATTTCCTCATAAGACTGCATGAATTTACAAGTGTGTCAGAAGGACTGAGAGCCAGAAGTGATTACAATGAAGCACAGAGAGCTCATCAAAGAGTGGGCAGGAGCTGTAAGACTCACTGAGGTCCTTGGCTGAAAAGGCCCACTCCACGTTGTTGGCGGCGGCGTGGCGGCGTGGCGTTCCCCCTCTGAGGAACCTGCACTGTGTGTGCCTTTTAATCTGCTTGTTTCAGGACCGAATGATTCATCGGCTTTCAGATGGCTTTACTTCAAAACCCTCTCTTATAAGATGTGTTTCCTCATTTCATGCCAGTGACTTCTCACTTTTGTGTTTCCTCTGATTTCACAGCTTTTCTGTCTGCTGGTAGAAATGTAGTTTGTGAGTATCTCCTGGTGGCATCGAGGTTACACAGTTACAGTCATTTATATCCCTGTGATACGCCGGCACTCCTTATGAGATACGCTGATTCTGACGGATCTCACTCCAAAGACTTATCCGAGCTTAAGCAGTAATTTAGAAATCCCCAAAATTAAAAATCACTTTGAGTTAAACCGAGCATCCAAAGAGGCAAAGCACACACTATCTAATTTTGTGACTTTTTCAGAACGCATTAATCCTCCCAAATGGGAGCTGACAGGATATCACATGCTACTGTAGCTCACCAGATACCTCAGGAAGCAATTACCATGAATACATTTTCTAATAAACTTGTACCCATCAGATGATAAGCAATTAAACATGCGTAATTATGGTTTCCATACAGTAATTTCTAAGCTGATTAGGTTTGTGTGCTTTACAACCTGAATGGGAGAATATTAATAGAGCTTTGGTTTGGTGTTGCTGGTTAGCGGTGGCAGCTCATCAGCACATCATATGCAAATGAGGCTTCAGGAAGTGCATGAAGCCTCGTTCCCAGCTATTAGGGGGGGAGGGGGGGGGGGGGGGGGGGGGATGTCAGGGGGCAGCACACACACATGAATAATCACAGGAAATGATATATTCTCTATACATACTACACATTCATCTCTAATCCTTATTATACTTGGTTACAGATGCTCCATTAATTCCAATATTTATTCTGGTACCACTTTCTAATGAGGCGCCCTTTATAAACGCTTTATAAGTTATGAGCAACGGCTTTATTAATGGCTAATAAATCATTTAATAATGCTTTATAGTTCAGTTATAAACCACGAATAAAAACATTTGGACTGTCTCCTCCACATCTTTGGATCATCACTTGTTAGATTATTGTAAGGAACATTTATTAATGATATTTTAACATTCATTATTTGATTATTAGAGAGTGAGAGCCATTTTTTTCTTTTTTATTAAAGACTTCTTCGTGTTTGTAACTCCAAGTTTCAAAACATAAGTCAAAGGTATTTTTGTCATGTTTTAATGGCTTATAATTGATCTGTGAAGCATTAATAAATTGTTTATCAACTATTAATAGAACTATTAGTTCAATTCATTAGAAAGTGGTACCTTTAGTTTTATTGAACCATTATTTAAACCAGGGCTTCTAAAGTCATAAAGGCAACACACACAGTACTCTAACAACCAAACTCTCCATGTGTATTTATATGTTATTAAACCATAAATAAAACTGATAACTCTGTTTCCAATCACAAAGAATTTGAGCGCAAATTACCAAAATCAAAAAACGTATGTCACACAATAACAAACCTTTGAAAGCAGTATTAATACTACTAGTATAATTAATACTACATTATCCTGCTGAAATAAAGTACATTTAACTGATTAGACAACTGAGCAACTCCATCCACTGAGGAAGGCCATGAGATGTGACTGAAAGCAAGTCAATGGACCTACATTAATTCTAGCGTTAACATTTCCAAACGTAGCTGAACGCCTCAGTTTAAGATGCCGACTGTCTTGATGTTATTTAGGGGTGAACGATCATTTTTGATGTTATAAGAATAAAAAATCTAAGAAAACAATATATAAGAAATATAAAATATAAGAAATCTGCTCCCTTTAGTCATCAACAAAACAACACAAAATGATTAAAATAAAGGGAAATGCACAAGTATATATAGTGATAACATATTTTTAAGATTGTAAATCCCACTGAGGTCAAAAACATCTTTTGAAAAGGAGATCTGGACAAAACAAAAGTAAATAAGCAATTATTGTCCGATTCCAATAAGTTAAAAGTTACGGTAGCACTTTCTATGACGCTCATGTCTACAACGCATTATAAACATATTTGTAATGCGTTATAATCTGCTTATAACACCGTATAATCAAAGTTATAAGCACTCTTTATAACAATAATCCTAACACATTATAAGTCATTTTACAATGACTTATAAGGTCAAGAATCATAATACTTCATAATTGTTGGACATTTTTTCGCAAGCCCATGA
Source organism: Sebastolobus alascanus (assembly GCA_916701645.2). Lineage (NCBI taxonomy): Eukaryota > Metazoa > Chordata > Actinopteri > Perciformes > Sebastidae > Sebastolobus > Sebastolobus alascanus. Next base: position 25,414 of record CAKAOJ020000171.1, read on the forward strand.
TGTCAGTGATGCATTATAAACATTCTTATAATGCATTATATGACTATACTGCATATAGTATATGATTATAATAAAAAAGATTATAATGTATTACAACTATGGGAGTTATAATACATTATGATCCTTACAAAAAATAAATGAAAAAATGAAAAGTGACCAGCAGTTATGATGATACTTGACCTAATAAGTCTTTATGAAATGTATTGCCTCAGTTTTTAAGTCTTAATTATTGATTTTAATACTATTTTTTAATCTCCCTATTTATTCTACTGACGTTTATTTATTTTAACATTTTATTGCTTTTGGTTGTCATTTTTAGTCTTGCAAAATTCTATTTATTGTTGTCTATTTTTGAAAGGTGCTTTATAAATAAAGTTGAGTTAAAATGCTTTCTAATGTGTTATGATTATTGTTATACATCATTATGAATATTGAGTGCTTATAACTATGTTTATACGGCGCTATAAGCAGATTATAGGCATGTTTATAATGCATTATAGACATGGAAGTGCTACTAAAGTCTCATCCTTCAGTAAATATAGATGAAGTTGGACTTTGTGAGTGTCTGAGCCTCCTCCTCCTCCTCCTCTACAGCGAGAGGAACTCTTTGGCTGAAATACATGACTGATTTCATTCTAAATCCCGACCACTTTCTCCTCCGACAGAGCCGGTGAACCAAACATTTCATCTGTACAAACCTGCGAGTCTCTCCCAGATACAAACCCTCAGGGAGCGAGATACATCTTTTCTGTGTGACTTTACTGAAGCTACCGTTCAGAGAGAGCAGCCTCCTCTCTGTGTGTGAGTATCAGAAATAACATGAAACACCAACAGCAACGCAGTATAATCTCTTCTGATTTATTATCAACCTGAATGTTACTTTTCACACAAAATATATAGTTCTCATTGAGGCTCTCAGTATACAGTTCAGATAGCACTATATAGGGATTCATTCATTGTCTATACATGGAGGGAATAATCTGTCATGTTGCACAACATATCACAATCTACCGGTGATGGAGGGACGGACAAACAATCCCAATATAAGTTCTGCTTAAATATATCCTATTTTAACTATCGATATATCTCAGTTGGTATATTTGTATTACATTTAATATTAACAGAGATGTAAAATGTACGCGATGAGGAATAAAAAACACCTGATATGTCGAGAATATATCAAGAATCATGACGAGTGAGGCTTTTTTTAAAGAATCAGAGCCGATGTCTGGACCCAAAATACAACAATACACACACTTCAACATCTGTACACGTGATGCTGAGGATATAGTGTGAGGGGTTTATTCCCAATGTATCCAATACATCACTTCATTTAGGGGATATAATCTGTACAATATTAGGATCTTTACTTTACTTTACATATTATTATTCTAAAAGTTCTACAGTTGAGAGCTGCAATGATTTTTTTTTTATTGGCAACCGTTTTGATGATCGATTAATTGTCATTTTTTTAAGCTAAAATGCTAAATATTCTGTGGTTGCAGCTTCTCAAATGTCACAATTTACTGTTTTTTTTTTTGTGATATATGACAGTTAATTGAAAATTTTAAGATTTTAGACTGTTAGTCAGACAAAATTGAAGACATTATAAATGCCTTTTTTTCAATTTCAACAATTACTAAAGAAAGTATTGTGTATATTTATGGATATTTAAAATAAAAGTGAGTTGCAGCCCTACTATAGTTTGTTTTAAATGTACCAATAGTCTGTATAAGCGTCTGTGTCAGTTTTTTTCCAACGGCAGGTAGCTGATTTTGGAACAAAAATCTTCACTTGACATCACGTAAACTGCTCGTCAGTGGCACTAGAACGGTATGTTCAGGAACAACATCACAGTTATAGACGACCGGGGTTCATATCGACAAAAAGGTCTCACAGCAGGAGAGCGGATCTAAGTTCCCACATCAGACCAGATCAGGCAGATCGACAGTCGTACTCTGAGGAGAAGATTTCGCGAATATGGATCCAGGTGAGATATCTGGCACGACATTCATAAGTATACAGTATATATAGAGGTGAAGAGGAGGAGGCAGAGACAGGAGAAGAGAAGCAGAGCGAGGAGAAGG
>CAKAOJ020000171.1:30000-102500 GCA_916701645.2 Sebastolobus alascanus
TCATATTACATAAAAACGGTACATTTAATAGTTTGGGATTAATAATATATGTCTATAATATAGAAATGAGGAGAAAATGTTAAAATGCTGCGGTTTCATAGATAAAACATTCCTGTAACAGAAGATCTTGGTCTCTCTGTGTCTTGTGATAAATGTGGAACTGAGTTATTATCTTCCAAGACAATGTTTTTCTAATCCTGCAGCAGTTATCAATTACCACATCATTTCCCCTGATCCATGTGCACATGAGGTAGACAATCGTTTGTTTGAATGACTGCAACCCCTCCCTCCCTCCCTCCCCCCCCCCCCGTCTCCCCCCCGTCTCCCCCACCTCTCTAACTCAAAGCCGGGGACCTTACCTTTGTCTGGACCATGCCAGCTCTCTGGTCTCTCAAGTGCTCCAGGGTAGCGGCAATATCAATCTCTTTAGCACCTGCAACAGACCGAAAATTGGACTGAGTTCAAAGCAGCGGAGTAATCCAGCTCACATCTGTCAATCTCTCTTTATACCGGGCTCCCTTTGGAACAGCGCGGCGATTGAAAATTATTACATTCATCCCTCGAAAGACTTGGACGAGAGCCACACACTGTTTCTCAATAAAATATGCAAGAGGATATTTTTGGGGTCTGGGAAATGTGCAATAATGCATTCAAAAAACGCTAAGCGCTGGCTTCTCTGTGAGAATCCTGTTCTAAAATTAGTTTAGATTATGTGCAACTATAAAGTCTGCAAAGAGCTTGTTTGAAACAACAATATCTAAGTGTGTGTGTGTGTGTGCATGGAAAGTATGAGAGAATCAGCAGACTCTAATTAAAGTGATTTATTGCCTTTGCAGCAGCCATTAACCTACAGTATGCAACAGTTGCTCGCCTTCACCAGTGATCAGCTGCTGGTGAGTTAAGTCTGTTTTGGCTTCCAGAGTGTGTGTGATGTTAATCTGGAAATCTTATTCTACTCTCAGATTTATGGATTTCACGCCAGAGCTCGTTTGAGAAAAACCGCCAGAGAAGGATGGAGAAAAAACCGCCAGAGAGACCCTGAACTCTCGAGATGTTTTTGAAAGTGAGGCAGAGAAAGGAAGCAAAAGAGATAGAGAGAGCACGAGAGTAACTGTGTGTGTGAGAGAGAGAGAGAGAGTATAAAAAGAGGGCTTTAATGCAGCTGGACTTAGTACTCAAAGTCCTCCAGAGCTCCGACAAGACTTTCATGTCTCAGAAGGGCTGGATTCCAACGTTAAGCTGAAGAGAGGCTCTTCGACCAAAGGAAAAAGCTTTGGAGAGCGAGATTATGTTCATTTTATACGTTCGATTCTGGAGCAGGAAACAAAAGGTTAAGAAGAGAGCGGGTGGCACCTTTCATCACCGCGGACCACGGACGAACCCGATGAACTCCATCAGGACGGGTCAGTCTTATTACTGTTTTACAGAAAGTGAAGGGAAGGTCGGCATCAGAGGCGACTGTCCTCCTAACCTGCTCTGACGGGCTGGGAGCGCAGGAGGAGGAGGAGGGGAAAGGGCAGAGGTCAAAGGGCAAAGGGCAGAGGGCAGGCTAAGCTATGGAGGGCTTTAAGGTGACGTAAGGCAGCCTTTGGGAGAACAATAGACGTCCACATCCAGCTGTGTTTGGATGTAAAGCTTGGATATCTCAATGAACACGAATAAAAAAACACCAGTTTACTCACACAAACTGAGCTTATTCTTCTTCAGCTATCAAATCAAACCGTTCCTGACTGACATGTAATGATACACCCACATCACAGAGATCTAATGATACACCCAGAACCCAGAGACCCTTCTCAGATAGCTTCTCCTGCCCAGTGGTTTTATATCTATTTAGACTTTCTGCAGCAGGTGGCCATGATGGAGCCAGGTTACTGTGATTTGCGGCCGATTGCAGACTACCTTCTACCTTCCTTGACTGTGTTTTCTGATTATACAATGTGAACGAGCAATTTTCAACTCTAAATCGCAGAAAATATAAAAAGCAGCTGGACGGACAAATTTTTTTTTTAACATCCTGAAGCTCAGTTTAGTTTATATTTTTGTAAAATAGGAAAAACATAAAGGGTCAGAGTGGGGTGCAAACTATACGGATTAATAATAATAATAAAATGAATCCCATTAAATATTAAATATTGATTCAAACCATTGGAGCAACGTTTGCAAATTTCCCCTTTAAACATTTCATTTCCATGCATGCGCTATATAAATTCATGTTGCAGTTGTGATGCAGGTCAATATGGCGTGACGGTAGCTTAAATAGATAATTACTAATGTGGGCTCTTTTTCCCTTTCTCTTTGTTCCACTCTCTCCAGCTCCCTCCGTGTCTCCGCTGCCTCTCCAGGCCTCAGGAAAGTCACCCTCTAATGCATCCCCAAGACCCTCTGTGGAAAATGAGAGGCTTTGGCGTTGCCAGGGCAACACTTCAACGCGAGCAGAAAGAGTGAAAAGGAAGCCATTGATCGTTACCTTTAGCCATCCTATTGAGGACCATGTCAATCAGAATGTAAGTCCCACTCCTGCCAGCTCCATCACTGCAGAGAGTCAGAGAGTCAGAGAGAGAGAGAGAGAGAGAGAGAGAGAGATGGAGATCATTAAGGTGGGAGAGTGAAGCTTTAATCTCAGAGTGGTTTTCTTATGAGGAAACAAATTGCTCATTTACATCTGCATCTGCTGAGAGACTGTGGAGTATATTTAAACACAAATTAGTCTACGCACACAGACACACACACAGACACACACTACTCCATCTGCTATAAACCTGATATCACGATGAAATAGAATATTTAAATAGCAGAAATCAATGATAATCTTGTGAAAATACCTGAACAGATCTGAATATTTGATGTTCCAATAAATGTGATTATGTTAAACCTTTGCACACGAGTGCATGTGTGGTCTTGAGACTCGCTGGGCTATTGGGGAGAGGGGAATGGTTTCTGAGGCACGCTGGGGACAAAGGCTTTTAAATGAATGCACCTCAGGAGCAGAGGAGAGGTTGAGAGGCCAGGGGCGGTTCGAGAACAGCTTTTGGAGAGCCTTGCTTTTCCATTACTCCAGAGATAGCCTTATGAAAAGCCTCCCTTTGTGCCCGCCGGCCATTCAACGGCTCTGCATGTTAATTGCAAACAAGGCGTGCACATCTCTCTAATAAAGGCAAGGCCAATAAAACAGGAGAGCGGCCTGAGCACCACTGCTTCATTAATCCACTGCTCGACACTCAGTGCGTAGCGCTCCCTCAGAGGGAGAACGGGCCGCTTCGCCCCCACGCATGACTTAACAGGATGTGACTATTAAAAGTGGTCAGACAGATACCTGGTGTTTAATACAAACCAATCAAGGCCAGTTAACTAACTCAACCAAATGGGAAATGGAAGTGTCTCTGGCTCTTTGTGCCACAGCCATTTCCATACAGACACAGCCGGTGGAATAAGCAGCAGCTCCAGTGGAGCCGGAGAGAGTAAATGGACTGAGCGGGTTTAGAATAAACAGCCTCTCCCCTCCAACACACAATCACTATCCCCAACTCAGCAGCTCAGCCACTGGCACAAGGTTCAAACAGTTATACTTGCCTGCAGTGAACAATTATCGGGCAAGATCGACCCCGGTAGCACTTGTTAACCTTTCTGAAATAAAAAAAAAGAGAGAATTGGATGTTATTGTCAGCTTGGTGGCAGGTTGTCTTGAATGATGCTAAATCATGTTCTGGAAATTTTAGCTGAATAACAACAACAACGATTATTAAAGTGTGACTCATGAGGGACTTCTGCTCTTCTGTGGTCTGGATTAACGTTAATGACAGAGACAATCAGAAGAGCAAACATGACCCTGAGAGACGAAGCCTCCCGTCAATCAATCACTTTAATTTGAGGACGGAGAAGCGAATCAGTGTCGCACCACGCAGATAAATTGAGCATCATTTCAAACAGCATTATTGTGACATGTGGGTGATGATGGATGTGGTGGTGTGATGTTGTGATTGCCGACCGCCGACGCATTAACCCCAGCCAATTATGAATGTTATACACCACAGGCACGGTGAAGGCCAACAAGCCTTTTCACACCCCGCTGTTGCCATGGAAACTGACTACACTGAGAGCTTCCGCGTCTCTCCAGTTCGTTTTTCACCTCTCAGCGACAAAATGACAAATAAATGTCTGAAAGTCTCATCATATCTCTGGTGTTTTATGTTACTTATTATTTAGAAACATGTAAATAAATATAATAATATGATATTATAATATAAATGAATGTGTCAATTTGCAGTTACTACTTCTACTATAGTACTTCTACTAGTAATAATATTGTATTATAGCTTATAATTATATTTTAAATTGCTACATATACTAAAATACATTACATTCATATACATATGTTAAATAAAATATTGCTAGTTTGTGCAATATTTACCTCTGATATGTATTTCAACATTCATTGCTTCCTCTGTTGATTTAACGTCAGTTTTTGTATTTGTGGAGTTTTCTGTGTATTTGGACCTTAAGAACTACAACTGTGAACTGCATTTCCCACGTGTACTTGCATTTCAAAGCACAGGTGTGCTCTATCTGATGTTGCTATGAGCTTTCAGTTTGGCTTTATCATTTAAATACATGCATTAAACAAAGCTAACTATTAAAATGTGATGAAACTGCTTATATTTAAGTAATCCACTGCTTTTATTATGCAGGAGGAATGTTTTGTTTTTGATATCTTTTGTATTTTGCATTCATTTTTTTTATTTATTTGTACACCAAATGTGTATCTTTTACATTTTAAGTATATATATATGAGAGAAATCAGAATATGTCCTGAGTTAGCGAGCATACAGAGATGGTTGGAGTTCCCATGCAAGCCAGAGGAAGGAGCAGTGAGAGGAGGAAAGGGCAGACAGAGAGTCAGGAGTGAGAGAAAGACAGTTTAGTGCACAGGCCTGGCTGAGGAGACACAGTTTCCAATGATCACTTTTGTGACTATGCAACTGGGCTCATATTACTAGCTGCAACATCACAAAAATGACACTGGCAACCGCAAAATACCAAGTTGGCCAAAACCGTGAGTGTACCGTACATCGTGTGGACCTCTGAATCACACAGTCAGAGAGCTTTAGATTCCCAATAAGCTACGGCGGCGTTAACGCAGTTACATCAAGGCAATCTAGTCGTTAGGGAGACCTCAGCAGCAAAGGAAAACTTATGTATGTAATCAAAACACAGCTCGAACCTGCACACCAATATCATAAATAAATAGAACTGACTGCACCCAGTTTAATTTGAGGAAAAAAACAACAACCCAGCAGCGACTGTCAGGAAAGGATGACATGATAACACTGCACATCCTCCCTTTCTTTTTTTTTTTTGCTCTCATCTGCATTACAAACCAGAGGGACAGACTTCCATCCACAAATCAGATGCATCTTTTCTCATTTGGAGGGCTTTTCCTCTCCCTCTGGGTTCTCCCAGAGGAGCTATTGCTGCTCTTCTGCCAGAACACATTATATGGAGAACAGAGTGAGGTTATTCAGTCACTAGCTTTCCCCCTCTCCCATGTTTTTAGTGAGACAGCTCTCATTTAATTGGGTGTTTGAATTAGGTGTTTTTTCTTTTCTTTTCTTCCCAAGCCAAGCCAGGCAGTGCGGGGCTGTTAATTTGCTGCATCACATGTGCTGGAGGGAGGTGAGGGAAATAGGCCCAGGATGAAAGGGATAGTACAGAAACACAGTCCTTATTAGAACAACCATTCTCTAGGACACCAAAAGGCAGAGGGGCAAAGGGGGAGACGGACCAGAGAGGCGCTGACAGAATACAGAATACAAGGGAAGATGATTAAGAACAAGCTCAGGATAAAGGCCAGTCGTAAAGGTGGAAATCTGTCTGAAATCTGCTGAGTATCTGAGGCCGACCGGCAGGATCTGCACTCTACTGTACCTGCGGAAGTCTAAAAGGGTCCTGGCCGAGTTGGGGATCCCGCGGTCCATCCAGGACAGGAAGTGGAACTGGGTGACGGTGCGGGTCTCGTTGGTCTGCAGGTTCTTCAGGTAGAAGCTCCGCACCAGGAAGTCCTCGCACCAGATGTGCTCCGACACCAGGTTGACCTACATATAGAAACAGTTCATTAATTACAGCTCCACACCAGCGATCTTAACAAGGAACGCAGTTATAACCCAAATGATTTAAAGGGGTGGTTCACCCAAGTTATAAAAAAACATGTGTGGAATCACGCCATGCAAATTAGGGCTACTACGTATAGTAATAATATAGTCTTATAGCAAAACATCACTTTAAATCTTGTTTTAACCAGAGATGTGCACATACATTTTTTGGAATTAAGTCAATCAGCATGAAAAAAGCATAAAAAACGACTATTCGACTAAAGAAATTTTAGTGGACTTAGACCAAAACGACTATGAGTCGACTAATCGACTAAGAGGGGGGGCGGCCCTGATGAACACAGTTTTGTTTTCCCTAACTAACAATATATATTTTAGTTTCATCCTGTTCACAGACACACAGGTCTTTGTGTTCACAAAGAAACCGCGAGAAGGAAGGTGGACATTTTCTTTTACATTCAAGGCTTTGTTAAAGACGAATGATTTCATGTGTCATTAAAATGTGTTAAAAAGGGTTTAAAGAAATGGTGCACAGTCAATCACAGACATAAACTGTATAAACACTTCAGAACGTGTATGAGGGCAGCAACTAATGATTATTTTCATTGTCAATTAATCTGTTGATTATTTTCTCGATTAATCGATTAGTTGTTTGGTCTATAAAATGGTGAAAAATGTTGATCAGTGTTTCCCAAAGTCCAAGACGACGTCCTCAAATGTCTTATTTTGTCCACAACTCAAAGATATTCAGTTTACTGTCATAGAGGAGGAAAGAAACCAGAAAATATTCACATTTAAGAGGCTGGAATCAGAGAATTTAGACCATTTTTTTTCTTAAAAAATGACTCAAACCGATTAATTTAATAGTTGACAACTAATCCATTAATCGTTGCAGCTCTAATGAGATGTAATTAAGTTAGATACCAAAGAATGTCTTCATGCAACAGTGTTGAACAAAGACCTGAGGACTGACTCTCTACCTACCTCGTAGATGTGGTAGACATCAGAGCCTTCGTCGGGCCAGTAGGGATGACACTGCTTCACTCCATTTTCAGAGAGCGGGGTCAACATGACGGCGACGACGCAGCCGCTCTCCCACACCATCTACACACCGGGAGAGGAAGACGTCACAAATTCCTCAAACGCATCCAGACACAACATACTCATCAGTATGTCACTACAGCAGCTCTAATGTGGAGCTGAACTGTGCCACTAGGAGCAGCATATTGCACATTAGCATTACATAGCACCCTTGTATTAGAGTGAAATTGATTTCTTAATCTTGGCCCAGGAAGTATGAATAAATGTCACCTCTCCGCGTGCGACAAATGATAAATGTTGGGTCGAGCAGCGGGAGGGCGCGTCATGTGTCGCCCTCTCTCAGTCGTCTGAGTGAGATCACAACATCTACTGAGCTGCTGCTCCATTTCATCTTATCACCATCTAATGTGTCCTTGGGAAAAAAGATACAGGCCCACAGCAGCCATTAGGAAAATGAGGAGGAAACGCGGCTTTTATGATTGCTATAAAAACACAATGGCCTTGACAATACACTAATCACAAGCTTCTGTGATCCAGCCCAGCGGACACATTACGCACCAAATGTGCCAACTGTGCCAGGATGTGATGAGATTAGGCAAGGTGATAATGTGGGGGGGGATATTAACCATTTAGTCTGGTAAAACTTGGCAAATATTTGCAGGTAGTGAAGAAAAGGTGAAAAGAGTGTTTTTTTTTTTATGTGCTAAACAAGCTCCAAAAACACACATCATATGTGTAGAAGAAGAAAGTTGCTGCTCTGTGAACTGTGCTCAGCTTTTTGTTTTTTTGCACTGAGTTGTGACGAGAAGTGAGCAGGAGAGGCCCAGCAGAGCTAAGGTAATAGTCGGGGATGGAGGGAGGGAGGGGAGGTGGATGGAGGAGTGGAGGATGAAGGGATGGAGGAATGAGGAGTGGAGGATTAGAGCAGAGCCTCCTTTCAGAGCGCTGCCTCGGGCTGCTGTGGATTAGATAGGACAGAGCAGAAAGATTTGCCTCCTGCTCGGTCCATTTGCATGAGAGTGCCAGTGTTTCCCCTGTTTGTTTACTTTTAATAGGGAGAAAGTGTGTGTGTTTTTAAGGTTTACCATACTGAATAATGAATGGCTACTACTTATTCACACACACAGAACTTATGTTCATTGTGTCTGTCAATCTGCGTCTAATTTCCCGTCATTTTCTGCTTAATTGGGAAAGATTTAGAGTTGAGTTTACGGCTAAATAGTGCATTTCATTAGATAATGGATGTGCATTTATTCACCTGGCATGGGAAAGAATTGGCAGACAAACAAATAACCAAACTGACTAAGAGATAATTATCAACTGTTTCATTTGAGGCACTTTCAAATTTACAAATTAAATATAGGAAACAGGCTCCTAATTGAGCTGATGTAGTCTAATTAAGGTTCACATTTTAGATAACAGGTACTGAATCTTTCTTTTTTTAATTAATTTGAACACCGTGTGAGGACGGAGTTTGTAAGCAGGTTTGTTTTTTGGGTTTAAAACGCGATTTACAACAAAAAACCAAAGACTTTTGGTCCCTTTGGTACTTTTGGTGTGCAGAACCGAACCAGACCAGACTAAAAATGGTGTCTGTCCTAAAACAGAAGTCAGCACTATCATAATGACTCGTATATCCATTCAGTACGAGCTGCAGAGTGCAGAGTGCAGGACCAGCTGGTCTGCCAGGATTTATGCTTCACACTTCTACATCCTGGTCACGGCGAGCAGAGTTACTTCACCATATGGAGGTGATCGGCCCACTAATTACGACAGTGCTGTCCTATTAACGCAGAAGAACGCCATTTGGCAACCATGCATCATTTAAGGCACACCTCCACACGAGACGACGTGTTTTACAATAGCCTATATCCAGTGATTAATGGCGGGCTCGTGTGACATTTATGGACAAGGGAAGGAATGCAAATAGCACGGAGCAAAATGCAAATACGAGCAAACATCAGCGTTACTACAAATAATATTACGCTTCCTGGGGGGGGTGTATAACTAGACGAGTATTTACAACCGAAAAGCTGCAGGTTTCTAGAACACATCCGGAGAGTGACACTGTTTTATTGATGAGTGGGAACAGTAGAAGCACCAGTTTGTGTCTATCATGTGTTACCATTACATTTGAGTGACAGAGCCAAGTATACAGTTTTCATAAAAATATACAATTATTCTCTGTCTTACGTCTATTCGAGGGACAATCACGCTCCAAGTTTGGGAGCTACATTCCCCATAATGCTTTGGGGATGTAAATAGGTTCGATTCAGTGAGTTACGCTGTGAGCTACAACTCTTTTTTGCCTATATGTGTTTACAATTTGGCAAATTGGCACCATAAAAAGTATGCCGAATTAGCTATTAGGACTTCCTGTTTGTAATGTAGTCATAGACGTACAGACAACTATCACTGCACTACTCTGATACTGAAGAAAACTTAAAATTGTGATGATTCTCAGGCAAGTTCTGGAGTTAAAAGGAGCATCTTTTTTATGATTTCCAAACGCATTTACGGAAGTTTATTTGCCGTGGACACTGGAGATAATGATATCCTCTGAGAGTGTGAGTCACTCTGAAGCTAATAATATGTGTCTCATGTCTGTGTGTTCAGACTTTACTGAGTTGTGACTCAGAGAAGAAGAGGTGCCATTTTTGACGCCAAATTGCAGCAATCAGACGTTTTGCTTGTGACATACAGTACATGTCATGTCTGGTTACGTGGATCGGAAAACGCAGTCGCAACTTGAGAGAAGGAATATATTTTTCATCCAGATGATTAGAAGAGCCTTTGAGGAGTTTGGCAATACCCTCAGAACAGCGGTAAGTGTTGTTAAACGACCTTCTGGGTTTTTCGAGATAGATATTTTTAGGACAATTGGTGCTTAGCTGGGACTTGACAGGCACAAACCGAGGCTACATCACTTCAACGATCCCACTCTGAGAAACTCCACCATTGCTTAAACACCAAAGAAATCTAGACACTCTTGGACCAAGAAGAAGACATCAGAATCACACAGGAATTGGTAAATCACACAAAAAGCTCTTTTGGGGTTCATCCAAACCCTCATCTCTGCAGAAACAAAACAGTAAAAGATGAGAAACCACAGTGAGCGGAGGAGAGAGGAGTTTTACCTGCCAGAAGTCTGCCACGGTGGAAAGAAGTGGGCCCTGCGAGGCGATGTAAGTCGGGTTGCGAGGGTCATGGTCCATCTGGGAGAGAGGGAGCAGAGTGTGAGACGGTGTTTGGGCGGATGAGAACATGCAGTCTGGATAAAAGACTTCCATCAAAGCCTCCATCTGGGTGGAGGGATGAGAGCAGAAAACATTTGCTGCTGCTGTCTTCTTTCTCTTTCATGTGAACTTCTCATTCTTCTTCCTCCTCATCACTTCCCTTCTGTGCTTCACATCAGACTATTTTTAATGGGTCTGATTAGACTAAATTGGAATTTGGTAAAGTGTGAACATCACACGGCCCGACGCCAGATAAGCTTTAAACACATACAGGAAGGTCGAGGTTTGTATGTCATGTCAGTTGTTCTTGTTTTTGTGTCTCTTTAAACATCATGTTTGCATAAAAAGACTGAAGACCTTGGCCTTTCCAACCCTTTGAATATTCAAAATATTTCATTTTTATTACCTTCAGTAAATCATCATCTCATCATTCAGGGATGTTTTTTTTTACTTCTGCTTTAGTTACAGTCTTCTCTACAGTGTCCTCACACCAATGACCTCACAAAATGGCTTTCAGATCTCAGTTTCTGTCGTGCGCTGACGTGTTTCTGCATGAAAACACGATGCAGTGGCGTTGACTCTAAAGCCTGCAGCGCTTCATGTGAGAGGGCCGAGTGTTCAGGTGGGACATAACGACACGGGGGACTTGATTTGAGGGATGTGATTGAGACTTGATTGAGGAGGTGCTGTGCCCCAAAAAATCAATGATCACATTTCATTGAATGGAATTTTTATGCACACCCTCGAGTGTGAGATGCATCAGTGGAAAGATGTTGACATATTTCTCAGGAAAGGAAACGAGTGGGTACATATCAATGCATCGCTGATGTATAGTTGGAATTATAATGATAGACGACACTCGGGTGTGTGTAAGTATAGGAATACATTTAATATCACTGATGATAGACCTACCAAAGATCTTATAGGAGTAAAATGCAGTCAGAAAGACACTCTTTCTTTTTGTTTTTTTACGCTGAACTTGTCAAGGACACTGAACATGAGCTTAGAAGTGTAACATTTAGCTTTTCATTTCATTTCTTGGTGTTTTTTCTTTGACTCATTTGTCAAGCTCTTAGACCTCGACACTCACCCTTAAAAGGAACGTATTAATGGAGCATTTCTCCATGGCTTTAATATTACCATAATGATTTTCTCTCCTCGTGCTTAATAACCTCAACAACAGGATTAATTCTTAACGCTCTGATGAAAACCCGAACATACAACTTTGGTCCAAATTTTTTTTAAATCAAAATCAATTTCTTGTCTGCTCATGTCTTCATGTCTGTCTGTAATTTCATTTCATTATTGAGGATTAAAATGTCAAATTGTTTTCTCTTTTAAATCTACTTCCAAGCTGTGATTTAATTACAAGTCGGGCTCAGCAGAAACAGTTCTTAAAGAAGTATTCATTTTAATGAATATCATCACTAGTACTGTAAATGGTTTTATTTTGGAACGTTTAGCAGTGAAATACTAAAAATGATGCAGGTACAGATTTGATCATCTATATTTTTTATGGTTTATAGACATATTGTGAATAAAGTGTCTATGAGGTGTCAGCCAGGATGTCAGTATTCATTATGGGTATTGTAGTTGTGACTAAATGATCATTGGGGGGGCAGTGAGTGACTGAAAATGTTCTTTCAATCCACCTACACAAGGGCTGAAAATGTGACTGCCTTTCTATTGAAGACACTTCACAAAAGGACACATAAATGCAGGAAATTTTACGTTCATTACCCACCGTTCTACTTCAATTAGCTACAACCGCCATGTTCAATTTTCTCTTCATTCTTCCTGGTTGAAATTCCTCTCGTGGATTCGTTAAAAAAAAACTCCCCCACAGAAATGAAAGGGTGGTGCCGAATGCTAGCGCCGCCGCTCCGTTTAGCCAATCTCAAGGACACAGACATGCTGTAGCTGTGTGTTGACATCCCTGCATGAATACTAAAGCAAAAACATGAAAGAGTAGTCCTGCGTTTCAGCTGTCCTCCCCTCGCCATTGTGGGAAGAAGATAGACTACAACGAAAAAAAAAGGCAAAGAGGTGCTCTTTGGTTTGAAGTAAAATAGCTTGTACTGAAATAGCTCGCACAAATATCTGTTCCCGGAGAAGCGTCTCAACTTTCAACGCCTTGCTGTAGCGCCTTGATCCTGTGTTTATGTAAGATAGAGGGCACGGAGCGCTAAACGCAAGCTTGAGAAAGTTTGAAAACAAAAGCTTGGAGAACAGGTGGATAACGGAAGAAGAGCCACACAGCGTTTGACTTTCTAAAAAAGACAGACAAAGACAACAGGGCTTTGACCACATTTTGTGCCACTGCACATCCCTTCGACCCGTTCCTGCTAATGATGCCGTACATCAGGGAGCGCTCGCATCGTTTGTGGTCAAGCATTAACCATTATCCACGCTTGTCCCTGTGTGTATGTCAACCTCTCCTTCGCAGGGAGCTCAGATCGTTCCTTCCCTTTGCCTCTCTGACCCCTGATTCCCAGAAAGAAGCGACAGATTATTTACTCGTAGGCCACGGCCCCTGGAGCTAATGAGGAGGAAGAAGCCGCATTGACAGACATAATTATCACAGTTTTGCTGGGCTCAGCCAGGGGTCTCTTTTGTGGTGTAATTACTGTCTTTTCATCCACACACCACTGCATCCGCCATTACTACACCCGTCTTCTACATGTCTTTCTAGACGCTGTTTTATTTTCAACTGCACCAAAACAGTCTTGGATAACTTCACTTTATACTAGCGCTGTCAATCGATTCAAATATTTAATCGCGATTAATCGCATGATTCTCCAGGATTAATTGCAAATTAATCGCACATTTTTTTATCTGTTCAAAATTAGTATTTAAAAAGTATTTAATCCTCTTATCAACATGGGAGTGGACAAATATGCTGCTTTATGCAAATGTATGTATATATTTATTATTGTAAATCAGTTAACAACACAAAACAATGACAGATATTGTCCAGAAACCTCACAGGTTCTGCATTTAGCATAAAACAATATGCTCAGATCACAACATGGCAAACTGCAGCCCAACAGGCAACAACAGCTGTCAGTGTGTCAGTGTGCTGACTTCACTATGACTTGCCCCAAACTGCATGTGATCATCATAAAGTGGGCATGTCTGTAAAGGGGAGACTCGTTTTTTTCTCGCTAAAATTTAGAGTAAGTTTGCTATTTAACCTCCTTATTATTTAACCTCCTTCTTGACAAGCTAGTCTGACCTGGTTGGTACCGATGGATTCATCAGGTTTTCTAGTTTCATATGATACGAGTATCTTCTCTCTAACTTTAATACTGAGCCCGGTACAACCTCTGGAAGATCGATTGCATTCATGTGTTAAAGAAATTAGTGGCGTTAAAACAAATTTGCGTTAACGTGTTATTAACGTGTACTACTTTATAAGTACTACTACTTTTCTAATCCACCAGTCTGATTTTTTGCCAAATTCTCCCTCTGATTGATTAACTTTTTAATAATATTATTCTATAAAGGGGCAAATGTCGCACCTCTTTGAATATGCCATTAGAGAAACCAGAGGAATAAATGTTTGTTTCTAAAGAGTAATAGGCTTTTAGTGCAGCTGTGTGCGCTCCTCATCTATCTCCTCAGAAATGTTGGCACTGTATTTGAAATGCATAGTTTCCTGTTCCCTTTGATGGAATCCCCCTTTCAGCAGCCTCGGGGGAAATCATGACTGGCAATGTTTTGGGGGAGAAAAAAAAAACCCTCAGCCCTCTCCAACACCGAGGTCTTTCTGGGCTACATTTGTTTAGTCAAAAATAATGTATAATTCTTTATAGTGCGGATGAAAAAAAGGGGTCTCTCCGGGGAGCGGCCATTTTGAAAGCAGTGGAAGTAGCAGTGTGATTCAACAAGACACACCGAATCAGCTGAGACTCCCAGCATGGAGAACAAAGTAAAAAAAAAAAAAACATCAATGCACTGGGATCGATGACAAGTCCTTTGAAACTTCTTTTATCTTAAAGTAAAATCCCACGACAACAGGTGATCCTGGTACGTAGACAACAGAAATCATCCACATCGTAGAGCGATAATAAATAAACAATACTCACTATTGGACTGGCGTTGATGTAATCTGAGTTGCCGTGGTTATTCTCCGCTTTCAAGGTGATCCTGGAATGATCATCTGTAATGGAGATGCATAATTCATCAACATACTTTTCTACTGTGTTTCCTCCCCACACAATAACAACAGCATTTTGAGCAGCAACAGAGGAATATGTAAGTAAAAAGGCTGCAGGGTAATTTCACCAGACTTTCATCACACACACACACACACACACACTGTTCTCAAGTCCTGAGTTGCTTCACCTTCAATAAGGAATGTTTGGAGTGAAGTAACACTAAAATATCTTATCTTAAGAAGTCTGTAAGCTGTGAGCCTTAAAATCCTCTCTTTCTTTAACAAGTGAAACTGTTGAAAGATTCAGATAATCTGTTCCAAGGCAACTTAAACCCACTTCAGTAGTCGGTATTAAGGCCTCTGGAAACTTGGCCTTCACATGTTTTTCTTAAATTCAAGACTTTAGGTCTTTAGTTATTATTTATGGTAATAAATACGAGTTTAACAGGCAAAAGATTTGACTGACAGTAACCAGGCAACCAACCAATTGTCATCAGGTGTTTCTTAAAGCCAAAGAAGGATCCTTCAAAGGCTGAATTCAAGGATGCTACGTCATTGAATCCCACCGAAGGACTGTTCCAGTGTTAAGAGTCCTTCAAATTCTACCATGGACTGATTGCTTCGTTCAGAGGATTTTCAAGGATGCATGTGTGTATCCTCTTCGCTCTTAAAACACCCACAATCTAATGCATACGATGCATTTCCTGTCCCCCCGATTTGGAAACAAGTAAAATACGCTTGTAAACTTTCAGTTATTTCACCTCAGCAGTCCAAAATCTGTTTCTGAAGAAACTGGAGGCGAGAAAACTGGCAGTCCAGTTGCTGAATATTCACTCATATTAGATCTAGAAGGATTAATTTGACTTTATTTGATTTGTTCAACAAGCTAACCCAGTAACGTTAGCACAAGCACAAAGAGGCCAGCAACGACAGAGAGAGACAGCGTATAGAGCCGTCATATTTTCACATCTAACTCTGTGAATTAAGGGTTTATTTCAACCAAACCAGAGTTAGTGATTGTTGGAACAGTGGAAAGACCAACCAAGACGGTTTTGATAAGTTTTATTTTGTTTCTGTCGAGTTTGAAATGTGTTTTACGATCGGTGAGGTAAAATTACTGTGTTTTTCAATGGAGTCTGGTGGCTTTGAGGAGAGCATAAAAGCTGTTTATTTTCACATCTAACTCTTTGAATTAAAGGTTTATTTTTATCAAACCAGAGTTGGTGATTATTGGAACAGTGGAAAGACTAACAAAGGCAGTTTTGGTGAGTTTTATTTTGTTTCTGTGGAGTTTGAATGAAGTGTGTTGAACAATCGGCGAGGTAAAATTACTGTGATTTTCAATGGAGTCTGGTAGCTTTGAGGAGAGCATAAAGGCGGTTTATTTTCACACCTAACTAAGGACCCGTCCCACCAAGAAAGCATCCTTGAATCTGAGAAACAGCATATGATTCACATGTTGCTAAATCCTGATTGGTGCATGTTCTGATTGAGCCACGCCCACCTGAAACCAGTGAGAACTGGTAGAAAATGGTATGTTCTTGTAGATCCCCCATTACTATATTAATTAAATTCAAGTAAAAAAATGTCTTGACAAATATAAAGACAAAGTAATTGATGGTTTGTTAAACTCTGATATACTAGAACCTTGGATCCCATGAAGTGGATGGTAGAAAAAAAACAGCAAAAAAGTGAATAGACTTCTGAACGGACTCACATACGACGACGGCGTCTGAGCGGTTCTTCTTGGTGTTGTGCTCGCCGTGCGCCGCGCTGCAGGCGCCGGGCTCGGCCTGGTAGGAGCACAGAGCCTCCCACTCCCGCTCCAGACGGTTCTTGTTCTTCAAGTGGTCCTCCATGTACGACTAGAGGAAAACAGACACCACTTTAGCCACCATTTCACATAACAAGCCAGATGAAAAAGACAACTGAATTAATCTCAAAACGTGACTGTAAAAAGACATTTTGTGAGCACATATGGTTTAATTAAATGAGACACAATTCATCATATCATAGCTGGTTTGAGATACCTTGTTGTTATTTTGTCATGAGCTAACCGATAAATAAACTGGAGCAAAAGCACTAAACCCTTGACAACAGCATCTCTCCATTAAAGCTGTGATCAGGTATCATGGAGCATTATTGTCCTACGCTGCTGTGTAGCGTAACAACTGGGTGAGGATGAGGAGGAGGAGGAGGCTGAAGATCTAGGTGGGGAAGGTGTGCTAATGTTTGTGTCTTTGTGCATGTGTGTTTGACCGAGAGAGAGAGAGAGAGAGAGAGAGAGAAAACACATCACGCACAATTAAGACTCCTGAAAGGTTTTTCTGCATTGGAAATACTTCAGGGGTGTTTCAATCACGTCCCTCACTGCTTGCACAGCCACTGATAAGATTGTCTGCATTTAAGCCGTCGCTTGGAGAAGACAAAATTGAATTCGCAAGAGAGACAAAGATGGAAAAAGAGAAGGGGGAGGGGTAGAGGCCTATGTCTGTGTGTGTGTGTGTGTGTGTGTGTATGTATTCTCCCAAACCAGGGCAAGTAGGGAGCTTAGAGGCTGTAGCTGGCAAGACGATCTTTTGTAGCGTATAGCGCCGTGTTTCGCTTTCTCTCCTGTATCATGGCTTCCCCTCCCAATGGGGTTAAATGCTTTAGTCCGCTATTGTGTGAGGCAGAAGATTACAGACTCATAAACTGATGTCAGGGATCAGCTGGCTAATACAATGAAAGTGATACCCAGATGTGCTGCGTTTTTATCCCATATTAAAGGCAGTATAGGTAAGCTGAACAGAGAGGTGACACTCCATTGTTACATCCGACTTATTCACTCCCATCTGTCAAAAGGGAAATCCAACTCTTTGCAGAATATATACAATTCCTACATAGATGATAATCACAAATAAGCTTGTCCAACACATAATAGGCAATTACCCTTTGATGGCTGGCGAATTCAGACATCTCCTGCACGCACGCAACGGATATTAGGCGACTTATAAGAGCATTACGAATGCCACAGACAATGGAAATCAAAGTTTATTGTTCGATGCGGTGCCAAAGGTGCCACTCAGGTCTTAAATGCCACACTGAGAACAGTAAAAAGCAACTCTTGTGATTAATGCAGCTGCATAATGAGAGAACACAACAGCACAGTGCTTTCTATCTGAACCCATTAAGTGACATTTCTGAAACATTATTGCAGATTTCCGCTGTTATACTTTGAACCATCCGTGTCTGAACTTTTAATTTTATGCATGCAAAGAACCCAATTATAAAAAAAATGTCAACTCTAATAGCAGCCAACGCACACACATATATATCTGCATGTGTGTTGCTGTGCATCGCCTACGCAAACACACAGCGCCGTCTTCCCAGGAAAATGACAGCATGCCATTATGGCCACTTGACAGAGCCTGTCACCACGATGCTCTTGTCACCCCGTACAAGTACTCTCTGCCTGCCAGCCTGACAGCATCCCACCTCCCCTACCAATATTACATCTCCATGTACTTGATAAATCCACTCTGAATTGCCTCCCATTCTATTCAAACGATGCCCTGAATCGATTGCATTCCAAATTCATATTTTCGCAAGCTTAATGCAATGCAGCCAGCAGGCCCTTATCAAGCTCTCCCGCTCCGAGGGGGAGGCAGCGGACCGTGGCGTATTCCAGAGACAGGGTAACGAAGGTTTAGTGAATGGGGGGATTATGTCTGCCAATCAGAGGGTTGGGATGGGAGGCCTGGGTGTCAGGGAAACAATGTCTAATCCTTCCTAAGCAGTCTCCTCGGCAGCACGGGGTGCTGGGTGAAATCAGGATGAAGGGACAACCAGGGGAGCCAGACACAACAGGTAACACATTACAGTCGAGCTCCGCTGTCAAATTAAAACCAACAATACCGGTAACAGTTTGTACGGGGAGCTTTATGATATTATAAACAGCACTGAGAGGTGAAATAAAGGATGTGTGCTTGTTAATAAAAGCTAAATGAGAAGAACACATTGTTTTGCCTTAAATGGAACAAATTGTTCTTTTTGCTCCTAAACAAAATTTTAAATTGTGATTAAAAGCCACCGAGGGCAGAACATGTTGAATGAGTCACTGGCTATTTTCTTTTGCCTCAGTCTGTTTTACTTTCAAGCAAATAATTCGTCATTTCGAACAAAAGTGAACAATAACTACTCAACATAATGAAAAAGAACCTCAAGCGACATAATTATTGATTTTTTAATATATTTTTTTCAGTGGAGAGGTGATTAAGCCGAGGGGAACGCTACAGCAGCAGCAACATTATGACCCGGTTTCTGGACAGCAGGAGAGCTGGATAGACAGATTATGAGATCAAAAACAAGTTTACTGAGGGTAAAGTGCTGTCCATGGTGCTGAAAAGACTGCAGCAATGAGCACAGAAACACAGCAACTAAGCAACTCATGCTTCCATGTTACATCTGGAAATATTTTTTGAGGTTTTTAGGTGTAAGAAAATATGAAATATCGCGATATTATGTTTTGTGATACTGTATCGATTCTCAAAAACAATGGATTGATTTTTAATCAATAGATCACATGCAAAGATGTCAGTCAATACTTTATTTCATGTGTGCACCCTCTCAGTGTATGAACCCTCTCAGTGTATGTACCCTCTCAGTGTGTGCACCCTCTCAGTGTGTGCACCCTCTCAGTGTGTGCACCCTCTCAGTGTGTGTACCCTCTCAGTGTGTGCACCCTCTCAGTGTGTGCACCCTCTCAGTGTGTGCACCCTCTCAGTGTGTGCACCCCCTCAGTGTGTGTACCCTCTTAGTGTATGTACCCTCTCAGTGTATGTACCCTCTCAGTGTGTGTACCCTCTCAGTGTGTGCACCCTCTCAGTGTATGCACCCTCTCAGTGTATGCACCCTCTCAGTGTGTGCACCCTCTCAGTGTGTGTACCCTCTCAGTGTGTGCACCCTCTCAGTGTGTGCACCCTCTCAGTGTGTGCACCCTCTCAGTGTATGCACCCTCTCAGTGTGTGTACCCTCTCAGTGTGTGCACCCTCTCAGTGTATGCACCCTCTCAGTGTATGCACCCTCTCAGTGTGTGCACCCTCTCAGTGTGTGTACCCTCTCAGTGTATGCACCCTCTCAGTGTATGTACCCTCTCAGTGTATGCACCCTCTCAGTGTATTTACCCTCTCAAAGTAGTGCTATGATGTTGATGTTACAGGGACTGTGATAAATGCTAATTGCATAAAAAAGTAAACCTTTTTTATTTATTTTTTTAAATTTTATGCATATGATGGTGTGTTCTTTACACTATGACAGTTTTCCTAAAATTAGATTTTAAAAAAATCGTAATTTATTGCCTTGCTTACAGTATCGCAGTGTATGTAATCGTAACCTCTGTATCATGATACGAATCGTATCGCCAGATTCTTGCCAACACACAGACCTAGCTTTTAATCATTAAGTATCATTAAGTCAACGTTTGCATGGTTGTAGCACCGTGCTGCAGCTGAAACAGGTAAAAGAGAGAAAATGTAGGATAGCAGAGGCCCTGGAAAAAAAGCACAGCAGATGACTCAGCACACAGAGGCATCCAATTTCACTTTTGAAGTTGGAAGTGGTTATGCAAGACTTTTTAAGTCTGGAGGGGGGTCGAACGGTGGGGCGCAACATCGTAGTTCCTAGTTGTGTCTGTGTGTCTGTGTGTGTGAGGTGATCGGGCCTCAGAAAAAGGGACCCCCAGCTTACAGTATGTGCTTTGGAAAGCCGGGTATTCATCATCCTTCTCCACACGGTGTGAGCTCCAAAGAGCGAGAGACGGGAGATGAGAGGAGAGGAGAGCCGAGATGGGAAATATAGGTCTGAGATCAGTGATAACAAGGCAATCTCACACATGGTTTCATGCGAGATGGCGGCGGAATTTTAAAGAAGAGCCCCTATAGGACATCTCCATGTCAATCATGGCATGAAAGAGAAGTAAAGGTCCCCGAGTGTTTTACCTTTCTACGTTGCAATGCCTGCATAGGAGAAGCCGGGGCTAATAATAACAGCTGCTAGAAATGATTCACAGTGTCTCTTTTGTTATTGCAGGGCTAAATGCTTTTCTATTGTCAATGTTTTCAAAAGGGGCTTCACAAACAAGCCTTGACGAGTGCAACAAAACCCATCTATTACCACCAATACAAGGCATTACTCAGATTCACTCTCATTCATTACAGCCTCCCAATATAAAAGCTAGACATGCGGTGTGATGAATGCTCTCTCCATTAATGGAAACACTGCAAGGCATCTATCCATCTCTTTTATCAAGCTTGTCTCAAATGAATGAAGCGAAAGTTGTGCAAAATTAAAACAATCCATTGTGTGTTTGTGGAAGCGTTGGCAACCAAAAGCTTTTTCAACCAAAATAAAGAAAACAAAATTTCTAAAACATCCAAATGACAATCAGATGGATAATGATATTTCGGTTTTGTGCTGCTCTCATCACGCAAAACAATGTCTGCCTTATTGTTCTGCAGCAGTAAGAGAGACGGAGGGGGGGGGTAAAGGATGTAAATGACAGAGGGGGAGAGACGCAGAGCGGAATGATAAAGAGAGAAAATGACACAGTAAAGGTAGGAAAAAGTTAGAGGAGAAAAAATGAAGACAACAGAGCCGAGATAAAGCAAGAGGGAGAAAACAGCGGGAAGAGTGATGGGGGGGAAAAAACCCAAAGATAACAGGGTTGTGAAGGGAATGAGGTGAGAGAGGGATGAAAAAGAGACACATCCAAACAGATAAACAGAGCGAAATCCAGCTGTTGGTTTTCAGCACAGGGCCGAGCATATTCATAGGCTCAGGGAGTTTTAAAAGCAAACACTATAATGTATGCTCACATGAAACATCTGAATAGTCTCCTGGAGATCTGCCTTACAGGTGATCTCAAGAAACCCGACATCGGCACAACCCGCCATGTTCCACATGGCTTTATTTAAATTTTAAATGGATGTTGTTTAAAACTGTTGATTATATAAAACAGTTTATCGTTACAATATTTTCAAAAAATTGAACTGTCAGTGTTTAGGTCTATTTAGTCAAGTCAGGTTATTTGCATTTCTACTACACCACCTGGAGTAACAGAAGACATTTCAACCATTTATCCACTACTTTTAGCTGTTTCAACTGTTTATCCATTATTTTTAGCTATTTTAACTGTTTATCCATTATGTTTAGCTAACTGTTCAACTGTTTATCCATAACATCTAGCTATCTGTTTGGGCTTCTCCGTTCAATTTGTTTTCACACACTCACAATTGCAACACATGGTGTACAGATGTTTTAGCTTACTGAATATGCACATATATACACATTTTTTAGTTAAATAAAATCCTAATTTCTTTTTTTTTTAAATTAATTTATCAAATCCACTGCAGAAGTACCTCTTGGGGTGCAAGTACCCCTGGTTAGGAATCACTGATGTAGATCTATAGATCTTGTACACAAGCCTGAACTTAATGTATTCTCACCAAAAGCACTGACATTTCTCAAACTACACTAGACCCAGTCTGGCAGTTTAAGTGCTCAGTCAGTGAGACATGATGTTGTGGTTGTTTAGTTGTAACAATCTGATGCTAAGAACCACAAGAAATCTCTGAGGGCCTGACAACAAACCACACTTCAAACCAACTTCCTCCCTCGCCACATGAATCATTACTCACATTGTCTCTAGAGTCAAAGCAAGTTCCTTACCAGTATCATGTGACCGGTGGAGATGTCCATGTTGGACGGCACCGGCTCCTCGCACCAGGAGGAGGTGCTGCTGCGGGTCGACGGGCTGGCTGCAGGGCCATCGCTGAACTGGGACGAGACGCTGTTGAGCCGTGAGTGGCGCAGCGTCTCGGGCCGCTCGACACGCTCTGAGGTCCGTATAGCCATACGCTGGCGACATAGCTCCTGGGGATTAGAGGAGATAATGGTGAAACACTGATCATCATAAATGCAGTTTTTTCCCCAGACTCCTTGCAAGGTTTCATGTCTTCTTTTCATGCACATAACAATAGTTTTCTGTAGGTTATGTGCTTATCCTTGCTGTGAGGGGCTGAGTTCTGTAAATGCACATTGTGAAATCCTGTATCTCGGCTGACTTGATCTGTCCTCACTTGCCTGTAGATTAATGGCTTATCCTCGTGGATTATGGAGCTTATACTAATTATGTCAAAAATACATGGTTGAGGAACCCTACACGATTTACAGAATAAATTCAGTGTGTCACACCTGGCTGCCACACAGCTGCTGTTTAAGAATGGATCTTTGAGTTGTTAAAAAAAGTGAGCTTTTAAAGTCAAATCCTGCACAAAATCTCCATACTGCACAGTCAAGCCCTATAGAGCAAAAACTACTTCCTTTAAAAAGAAGATCCTTTTTTTTTTTTTTGCAAAGATAGGAGAATCTATCCATCAATCAAATAGGAGTTCCACAGTGAACGTATATAACCACAGAGAACCAAAGGAGATAAAAATGCACTGGCACAATTGTAAAGTATAATTTTCTATTTTGATTGATATCTTCAGGTTTCTCACTAAAGGGCCCCTCTGCTACAAAGATTGCACTTCTCCCAATGACTCAGCTTTTCTCCCATAATGCCTCAGTGCAGACAGGGCATCAAAAATCCAACGACTAAGCATTATCTACTCTAGCATATACAAAATGAAAAAGAAAAAAAAATGAAAATGCTATTGTGCAATCTTACACATGTGTAAACGAAACACAATCACACACTTCCCTCCATAAGGTGTGGTCACACTTTTTCTATGTTAAATTCATAATCTGTAAACCCCATCATGTTTGGTTTTGTGAGGCAAAGCCAGTCATCTCCACAGGATTCATTTGCATACTCAATTAATACCAGCGAGGGCAGGGCAGAGCAGAGAAAATGCCTTGTGCTATCTCATGATCTATCATAGTGATATTTCCCTCTGGAGCACACAGGCCCCTCTAAACCCTGGTCTTGGATCAGCTTTTCCCGCCGTCAGACTTTAATGATTAGAGCCGTGAAGCGTTGCCCTGGGCCTTGGCCTCGGGGCAATATCCAGGTCCACCTCATAATTCATCCTACTTCTCAACATCTCTGCAAAGCGCCGTGCTGTACCGGAGCCCAGAAAGCGTCCCAGGAGCAGGCGGAGAGATGCAGTTAGCACCAGAGAGGGCCAGAGGACAGACACATGGAGCCCAGAGAGGAGCACTGGTAGTGGGATTACAGCTTCCCCTGTTCCCCCCCTCTTTCAGACTACTAACAAGAATGAAAACAGGCCAACAACCATGTAACGATATCTCTCTCCCATACAAACACACAACTATCTGTCAAACACTCAGTGGGTGTGCACCCAATAAAGAGAGATCCTAAAATTTGCACAGAAGCAAAACTTGATTAAACAAACAAAAAATAGATTTATAATAAACAAAAATATTGTTTAAAAAAAATGCATTCATGTTCTTTTTGCTTATCTGTGTCCATCTTTATAACACTGCAACACCTATGGATAGATAGAGCAGCCCCGTGAAAACCTGATTAAATATTGAAAATGTTAACGCGACATGCAGATAAATATGTTCTGAGTGCCATGCTGGGCACAGCTGAGCCCCAACGCTGGAAATCAATACAGCCCAGGCTGTCCATGGCCCTGGAGGAACAGAGGGAATAGGTCACAGTGGTGGCCTGTTCCTCTGTCTCGCACGTGCACACGCACACGCATGCACATACACACGCACCTCTCAGGCAAGGGTGAGCACTGAATAATTGGATGGAGTGAATATCTATTGGAGCAATAAGTCGAAAATCCAACAAATAACGAGCAAAATAATAATGTAAATAAACAGCAAAAAGACAATTATTGAGCTGCACAATAAAATTAAAAAACATTTAATTTAATCAAAAAAGCAAATCACTGTCGTCACCGCAGCCAAAAACCGCCATAAAAGCAGGTAGAAGAGAATCATACACACTTTAACAAACACTCTCACAAACCAATCAGAAAACCCATCGTACGTGAACAGTGTGTGTGTTCGTCCAATGGCAGAGCGCAGGCTAAGTGTCCTGGCCCCTGATTGGCTCATAGCGAGGGGGGCGGGTCTAACCTGATAGGTTGCGGTGGCATCAGTACTGGTGTCAGTCCCCAGGCTGGCCAGCTTCTCCTTCATGCGGAGGTGTGAGCGCTGGCGTACGCAGAAGAAGGTGGTGGACACGGCCAGCGCCACCAGGATGAAGAGCATGCAGAGCACGGAGAGCAGCAGGAACTGGCCCGACTCCACCCGGGTCTCCTTCACCACCGGGATCTGGGTCAGGCTGCCCCTCTGGAGGAGGACAAACAGAGAGAGAACACACTGTCAGAGCAGTACAGGACGCCACTCTGTCTTTTCTGTCTGAGTGATGTAGTCTTTTTTGATTTACAGCAACCGCCATATCAAATCTGCAGTGCATCACTTTCCAGCTGAAGTCTCGACTTTGAGAAAATGCGGTGCTTCCTTCCCTACCGCCACTTCCTCTCCCGCTCTTTCCTTCCACCCATCACCACCGTCTGACCGGCCCCGCTCATTAGCCAGCTCTAATACTGGCCTTATAAGATGCATTCAGACTCAGTCAACCCCTATTAGCAGCCTCCTGTCCAGTGCTGTCTCCACACCGTGCCCCACTATAGATATTTACAACCCCATTTAGTGCTGGCATGGGTCGGGCTGGCACTGTGCAGCTACAGGAGGCTGGGATACTAAAAGCTTGGGCTTAATTAGCTCCTCTGGTCCTGAGTTTGGCTGGATTAGGCCCTGGCCCAAGCCGCACAGCTAATGGCTACCAGGACCGGAGAGACACCCAGACTGGACCTTCACACATCCACCACCAGTTGAATAGAAAAGCCTTTTCACACATCCACACCCACGCTGCATGCTAATTCACAACGGGAAGGTATAGGCTTTGTCTCGCAGTGGCAGACTTGTTTTTAATGTGCTGTAATATCATATGAGAGATTTTTATCAGCGCAGGTTAAAGAATTGGCCTATGTGTTGATAATTGGTCCACTCATGGCCATTTACTGCAATGATAAATTCCCCGTGGGCCCCACTGATGCAAAATATTTTGAGAGCATAACAGCGGTAATTAGGAGCATTAATTGGGAAAGATAATTAATGATACCTAAAATGTAGCTACTGTTTGCTGATTGCATAAAACATCGTGCCAAGTTAGTTTTGCATTTAACACTCAAAAACAGACAGATACTGCTTTTACTGTTGACACAAAAACATGGGGTTTCTGTAAAAGCCACATTTTTGCTGTAATTTGATCAGCTGCATACAAGCCAATGGCTATACATCTGCAAAAGGGCAATATCAATAACGGTGCACCAACACATCAGCAGGCTCCTAATTGTCCGCATACGAGATGGAGAGATTGATGGGTGACGTGAATCAAATCTACAACATGAAAAAAAGCTCTGACATTTAGCCCGAGGGGTCTAATGGTCCGGCTGAAGGATGCCTACATCTTGTTATAACCACTTTCAAAACAAGACACTTCACCTCACACCAGCAACAATACGATTTGACCTTGTGGCTCGTAATTGCCAATGTTTTAGCGGTTGTGCGGATGCCAAGGTCTTTTCGATTACCGCGTTGGGCCTGACGACGGTTGCTGCTGATTGCGATTGCTGCGGTTAGAGCATGTAGTTTTAATCAAGCAATAAGAGGTTAGACAACAACTGAGAGGTTTGAAGAGGCTCATGTTCGGGTAGAGAGGGAGGGATGGCCTCCATCCAACGACTCGTCCGTGTTGTTCACTGATCAAGTGAACAGATAGACAATTTCCATTTGCTGGAGTACTTGTTGAGAAAGCAGCCAGCATCCTCTCTCACATAATCACAGTATAAAAGACTGAATATATAGCACATTAAAAGCCCTCATTAGACGTATTTAATATTCAACATTGTTTGCTCTGTAGACACAGCATGTCACATCGGTGCAGTCGTTAAAGACTGCTGCCTCTGAAACCAAAGTGCCCCCTATAGACCTATTGGTTCAATCCTGCCTGACAACTCTAAGCTATTCCCCTTTTACTGAATTCTTCTCTTTATTCTGAAAAACAAAATTAAAACTCTTATGGAGTTAATCAAAGACGTGGCCTTCTACAATCTGTGGCTACTCTTACTATTTAGGTAAACACCTTGAAATGAATAAAAAAAAAGCATTTCCACTGTGGGAGCAAACAGGCATGAAACGCACTGCAAGCATAAAAGAGTGTTTGAAGGCGGTAATCGTGTTAGAAAGAAACCAGAGGAGAGAAAGAGGAGGAGGAGAAGGGAGGAGAAGAATCACCTTCATGGGCCTTTACACTTCTGTCCCTTTATTCTTATTTTTTTTTATTGTTTTATTTTTTTATAATCATTTTATTTGACTATAATTGGAGTATAAAAACAGATTTGTCTAACCAGAATATTCAAAAACACAAAAAACATTTGAATGATTAAATATAATAATATATGAAAATTAAATTTCAGGTAAATCAGACAAATTATTACCAGAATTAAAACTTGAATGTTGGAGCATAATTTCACATTGAAATTTAAGCTCGATAAAATAAATACTGGCATGGAATAAATAATCAGATTTTTGTCCCTACATGAATTCTATTTTTCATGAAGATTCACCTTTTAAACCTCAGTAAATTCATTTTTTATTGATTCCTTTAGAATCCTGTGTATTTGTGTAGGATCACACTCAGTGAAGTTATTACTCTCTGTCTCTAACAGACTTTCTCTCTTCTATTCATATTGGCTCTGTGTGGTGAATTAGCCAATCTGAGAGGAGACAAGGGGCAGATGGATTTCGGTGCTGTGGATTATTTAAATGATAGAGGAGAGGTCAGGCAGAGAGGTGTTGTTGGGGCGGCTGGCTGCCCATTCACTCACATCACAATACCTTTAAGAAGTACAAGAAAATCCTCCCAAACACACAACTGACGAACCTCAACCCTAAAAACTAAGGGGGATTTTTTTAAGTTGCAGCGACAATTGAAAGAGATTTGAAATCAGCTATAAAGTAGTTCAATAAAATGTGACTGATAGCCCTGCGATTTACACAAAAGATCACACATGCAATGCAAAATTTAGCATAATTTTATAAGCATTCATAAATCTAGGAGAACACTGCAAGTACTTTATAAAATTGTGGACATTTTGTAAATACAGTACTAGTGGAAATCGTTAGGCCTCTTTTTTCAGACCAATTTGTAAAATTAAAAACCTTTGAAAATAATAATTAATTTGAGAAATAAAAAATAAAACAATTTGATATGGACAAACTCACATTACCATAAAATTGCAACATAAAATGTGTATTTCTAGATATTAGAAAATAAATCTGAGAATAGAATAAAATAAAAAGATATAAATTTGATAACGGTAATTGCGTATATTTTGGATTAAACACGATTGAAATAAAATAATGTTCCCAAACACAGAGCGGATTTCCCATCTTCCAGTCTCAGTGTAGCTGTGTGAGTTGGATCTGCTGCCGGGCAGCACCAGGATCAACCTGCACACTAACTTTGTCCCCTGCAGCCAGATGTGCTCACAGCACCACCGGACTCAACATCCACCTTTACGAGGATTGTTTCGATGCGTTTACGTTTAGATTAACTACTATTTGCGTGCACAGACTATTTTTCTGATGCTCGATCATATTTCATCCCATAAAGCTTTTGGAGATGCGATCTCCAGCAGCAGAAAGGATGTAACAAGATGAAACCAGAGCTCTGAAAATATTCTGCAGAACACTAAAAAGCATCGGAACCAGCTCTCAACGTGATGTTACAATGGATGACAAGTTTCCAAAGCCGGTCCTTTAACGCGCCTTTTACGCATTTGACGCATTAAAACTTGCACACTGAACACGACAAAAAAGCCAGGAGATAATTACCTAAATCCATGTGTTGGGGCAGATTGCACATATCGCATTGCACGGATGCTTCTGCAGCTGCTGCTGTGTGCTGTATTCCAGAGAGCATGGTTAACCACTGCTGCCCGCCGCAGCTCCAAGAAGACGCGTCTGTGCGTCCCGGCCGCCCACTCAGTCCGCTTCTCCAAAAGTTCCCCTGCGAGGGTCCCATGCGTCCCCCCCCCCCCCCCACCCAGCGCACACAAAAGACCGCGGCTTCAACACGAAGATGAAGAAAAAAAAAAAAAGGGGGGGAAAAGGGAGAGTCGGAGAGAATAAGAAAAGGGAGAAGAATGTGGGATATGCCCGCCTGATTCTCCGAGCCTCGGAAGAATGTGCAGAAGCCCCACTACTGAGTCCTTTCAGCGCCTCCGTGCCAATGAAAAGAGACGGGGAGGTGGCGGGGTTGGGTTTTTTGCGATCATTTAGTTAAGGCTGAGCCCCTCCTTATATTCAGCAGCTCAGGAGTCCCCGTCCATTGCACATGTCATATCCACTGGTTGCTATAGCGATGCCTCCACATGTTGTCGACAGTGAATGTTCAAGGAGCGATGCCTGGCTAATAGGCTTGCGGGCCGAGGGGCGATATGAATGGACATAGGGCTAGACACTCATTTGTTGAGCTACTAGGGGTCTCTGTGTTTGGTGTGTGAATTGCTGTTTTCTCAGGCTCTCCTTTTCCTCCGCTCCCTCTCCCAGGGATTCAGTTATGTGAGCAGAATAAGGGAGATGGGGCAGTCTATTCTTCAAAGTAGGCTTTTGCATTCAAAGCTGAAGTGAGCACTATAATAAGAGGCTACCACACAGTACAGTAGTTGTAAGCTATATGAATGCTGCATGGGACACTGGGTGCA
This sequence comes from Sebastolobus alascanus, assembly GCA_916701645.2. Lineage (NCBI taxonomy): Eukaryota > Metazoa > Chordata > Actinopteri > Perciformes > Sebastidae > Sebastolobus > Sebastolobus alascanus. The sequence continues at coordinate 59,336 of CAKAOJ020000171.1, forward strand.
GTCTGAGAAATGCTCAAGCAAATTGTGTATAATTGGCTAAGTCTATTCTCTGCTTCCCTCTAAGATCTGCCGGAATAAAGGGGGAAAAAAAGGAGAGGAAAATTGCAAGTTTAACAAGTTTTAAAGATAAAACTCACCAAAAAGCTATCCTAATTAGCAATCAGTCTGAAAAAAAAATGATCCAATGGAGAGCAACAGCTGCACTTAGCAGGGAGAGAGAGAGAGAAAGGGGGATTATGGAGAGCACAGGGAGAGAAAAGCAGAAAGAAAAAGAAAGGGGGCGGTGAAGAGAGGAGAACGGGGGTCCTGTCAAATGCAGATGACGAGTCTTGGGGAGGGGGGGCTGTGTGACGGGGGGGCTCTCCAGTTTATTTTTTCCATTCAGAGAGCACCCCCTCCTCTTCTCTATTGTCCCTCTGTGTGACAGCTGGAGTTGGCAATGTGAAGGGGAGAACAAAAAGCAGCTCGCTGTCCAGCCTGAGTCCGCGGCCGCATCGGACGCCACCTTCAACAAGCAGAGCAGAGCCAACCCCGCAGGGACAAAACCTCAAGCAGAACACACTCAAACTGACTCAACAATTTCCCTTTTAGCATCCCCAAAACTCTTAAATATCATATCTTATATGATAATGCTGCAGAACTGAAATAATCAGTGCATTTTGTTATTTTATGCTGTTTTTGTTCCTCAAAAAAAGACTATGTTCCTTCCTTATGTGTCACGGTGTGACACGTTTCACGTCATGCTCTCTGCACACACGCATCCTCATTTATCAGGAATTATTCAGAATCCACATTCAGTTCTTCGCCTGCCAGAGGGCACAAAATGGTGCGACCGCCAGTCGTCTGAGAGGCATTTTTATCTTGCAGTTTGAATGCAAGAAAGAATCGGCTGCAGCGCTCGCTGCTGCACGAATGCAAGATGGATTCAGGAGTAACGCATGGTGGGAGACTTTTATCACGACTGCCAGTGAGAGGTTCTACTGTTGGAGAGAAATAAAGAGTGATCCCAGAAGTTAATCCCCAGAATATCAGTGCCTACATTAAGTCAACCATACGATCATATCTGTGGTGTTCTCTGGTGGACTGGAAGAGTTCACTCTTCCCTGAGATACCTCGGTCATCCACCTGTCAGCCATATCTAAATCCACACTCTTCCAAACAAGGATATTCCCCTGACACCAGAGAAAAAGGAAGAAAAAAGAAAATATCTACCAAGAACCAGACACCATCTTCACCTGCTCTTTGAAGGACAGCCTTGACTTTGGCACCTGTTGTTTTCCTTCACTTGAACTCTGCGTAAATGGATATATTTTCACACGTTTCAGCCACTAGTACGCACCGCACAGTACGATTTCACAACCCGTGTCACATCCTCCAGCGAGGCCGGTGCTAATGGTTATCACACCAGGGAAGTTTGACGGGCATCGATTCGTTCTCACAAAAAAAAAAAAAAAAACTACATGCAGTCAAATACTGAAGTCACTCTTATGGTCACTGGCGATATTCGTAGACGCTGTCACGCCTGTGTGTTCCTCCAGTAAGTACTTCCTCGAGGTAACACATGTTCCAACAGTCGGCGTGAGTCCTGCCAGGCTTATCTGTCCTCCTCTACTGCGCCGCTCCGCTGTTTGCCTCCATGACACATTTCACATTTCTAATAAAAAAGATGGAAAGCGTGTTTAAACAACGGGAGAAAGAGGTATGCGGCACTTCACCGTGTCGCTGAGAGAGAGAGGGGGGGGGGGGGGGATGAGGAATGTTAAACAAATGTCACGATCAAGTGCACTACCTGAGATGGCAGAGCAGTCGATCCACTGATGCTTGTGCATGTGAGTTGAGGACGGGGATAAAGAGACAATAACTTAAATATTTGCTTGCACCTACAGGCTGCACTATTTGGAACATATGTATGATCCTGTGTGTGCAATCTGAATATACATGCATAGGTTTTTCTACATGTATCTGAGTGTGTATACCTGCAAAGGACACCTTAGCCTGGACACAGCAAAGTGAGAACATGTAATATATTTGAGCAGACAGAAGCCCAGTAGCACACAGAGCCGGTGGACCACATACCAATCACACTATAACGACATCAGCGAGAGGCTAACGCCGTTTGCACTGCTGCTGCACAACAGCTGCAATGTGTACCTGCAGACTTAACTAACGCGCGATGCCGTTACACCAAAAATAGTTGGGAATATCTGCTCGGCTCTTTGAAATGGGGTGCAATAAATTATTCATAATAATATCTGAGCGAGACTGTTGCTGCAGCTCCATTTGGGAAGGTGTTGGAGGATTAGCTTCCAACTGTAATGCAGAGAGAAATGTATGCAAAACAAAACAGGTTTTGGGTGTTCTGTTCCTCCAGCTGTTATTGTTACTGCTCAAGTGATATTAGAAGATGTGTGTGAGGAAAAGATTTAGCCTAATCTGGGGTTTTACTCTTTAAATGTTCCATTTCCGTGCTTATCTTTAACATGTGTAATGAAACAAAGCTCTCATATATGTTTTAAAGTGTCTATTTGGATCCACAGTAGTGATGTCATTGTGCTGTATTTTTTGGTTGCAGTTTGATTTTGCCTGCCATGTCATAAAATAGCACTTATACTGAGATAAAATATAACAGGTGACACAGTGTTCTCCCGTTTAACTCCCTTTTAAACATCACTTAAGGTGCAGAAACTTAATGTCTCGGTGAGTGAGTGTGTGTGTGTGTGTGTGTGTGTGTGTGTGTGTGTGTGTGTATGTGTGTGTGTGTGTGTGTGTGTGTGTGTGAGAGAGAGAGAGAGAAACATCAGGGTTCCTAATGGATGATGTTCAAAGACACAAAAAGGTCCCATTTCTGGGTTTCACTTGAAACATCTGAATTGCTGCGTCTCATGCTCATCACTTGCTCAGAGAGGAACCATTCAAAGCCCGTGTGTGTGTCAGCCATGTCATTCTGGTATTCTCCCCAGATGGGCTTGTTCAAATAGACCTCTTTCTTATGTGAATCCCAGCCCAGGCATTGCCCATGCCAAGGAGTTCAAAGCAGTAAACATCAAGGTAAATGCTATGCCTGTCATCTTGACTATATTTAAAGCAGAGGCAAACCCACACACACGCACAACAATGTGCACTTCAAAAACACAGTGTTGTGGCGTCATAGCCTGGAGTAGAAAATCACAGCATATCTGTAAATGTTGTTGTAATCTATGAGGATGACAACAGAGTCATACATATTTAATCGCTTTACATGTTCAGAGTGCACTGAAGTTTAAGTGATGATGTATAATGTTCAGCAGAGAAGAGTTAAACTGTATGATGTATGGACTAATCTGTATCTGATGGTCTTAAGAGGTCAACCAAAGCCTTTTTTTTATTCAGTTTACCGTTAGCTGAGTCCCTCTTCCTACACCTGTCAACCTGTCCGTTCTCCAATGACTACTGCTCAAAATTCATAGTCATTTGTGAAACAATGGGTCCTTGACATAGACTGTATATAGTTCAAGTTCAAGACCTTTTTGTCCGTCGCCATCTTGGTCTTTTGCAACCAGAAGTGACACCAGAGGATGGAGCTAAGTACCGAAGTACGACATTTTTAGGCGACCATAAAGGTTATAATTAACTTTGATGAACTGAAAACACACTGTGAAAGAGTTAAAGTTGTAATACGAAAAGACGGACTACGTTTTAATTATTCTTATATACACTCTATGGCTAAAGCTAACAAAAGGTTAGCATCGTCACCAGTTGACGATCCATGTGGAAGACTTGAAAATAAAGAGAAATCATTGTTCTTGTATTGCATTGTAGAGCTGGTTAGCCCGAGTCAGTAAAGGCGACTTGTTAATTCATGACATCATTTTTACACATATTATAGATCTAAGATGACAGCTGACAGAAGGGCGGGACTCCAGATCCGTCTGCTACTTCAGCACCACGGACAGCGTCGTGGACTCATCAATACACAGAACAGTTAGGCTGCTGATATTTCATGCCGTGGTCGGAGCCGTAGATTCTAACCTCAGTCAGATAAAGGATCAATGAGTCAGGAAGACTACACTAACATACTGTATTCTACTAAACTGCACTCTCTATGCTCGGGGCTTTTTTAACGTGACCTCTAACCTCACATAACCTCAAACGTTATTTAATGATGTGTTTTTTGGCCTACTATTGATCAAGGGTTCTCAGCCTTTTGTAACTTAAGACCTATGTCTGATTGTTAAAAACTGTCTGTGGACCACCTTCCCACATAAATGAGAAACAAAAACAGAAACATGACAACATGACAAAAGGAGGAGAAAAACAAACCTGGGCTGTAAATATGTGTTACACCACTGACAGCTGTAATGACCAAAATAAATATTCTGCTTGTTCTAACTCATCACTGCCTGCCATTATGAATCCAAAGTTAATGTATTCAGGGTCATATTTCCTCACCACACTCTTTTGAGCTTTTACTGGCACAAGGTTGTCCCCACAACATTTTTCATTTCATAAACGTTGGCTAGCTAACATTGGAAAAACACGTTTGTCTCTAATAATAATAATAATACATTTTATTTGTAACGCACTTTTCATTTGAAACAAATCTCAAAGTGCTACAAAGTAAAAGCAGGTAAAATCAACAATATAAGAAACAGATAAAAAGCTAACATCATAAAAAAAAAATAGGAGCGTAAAAGCAGCCTCTACCTGATGAAGTGTCGTGATCGGCATGGTGATATGTGGTCATTCAAATTATGCAATTTTATTTTGAATTCTTGAGCACATATAAAAATAACTAGCTGTGTAAATTACCCAAAAACTATTTTTTAGATTTAATCTAACCGTCTGGCAGTACCTCCGCGGCCCACTAGAGGTAAACCTGAGCCCCCCCCCCAGTGGGCACCGGAAAATCGCTGTTATAGACAGTAAGCTAGTTAGCTGGACATGCTAACGATTACAGCTCAGGGCAAGATAGACACACTTACAATTTTGCTCTTACGTTTTTTGTTTTGGAAAGGCTAAAAAAGACAGTATCGCTCTTACTGCGCCCCGATGTGCAACATCTGGAGAAATCCACAGCTTTGTCTGCTGTGAACAGTTACGGTTCCTAAGCTATGGGAGATGGTGAACAAGCTTAGCGAACAATCATTTAACACACAGAAAAGCTCATTTGAGTGATGAAGAGTAGCTTTATATACAGTATAAGCTCTGATCTTCACTTCCAATAAGCTCTTTTCACAGCAGCCATTTCGACATGTCTCTGCAGCGTAAACACAGGTGTAATTAATAACATTAATTATGGCCCTGTTCCATTTAGGTGGACCCTGGTATTGTGCATGCTGGCTCACTGGAATAGCTATGACTAAATAGGATGGGACCATAATTCATTTTATCAATTACACCTGTTTACGCTGCAACAAAAGGTCAAAATGGCTGCTGTGAAACAAGGCCTATCCTGGGTTAGTTCATTCCAGACAAGACCAAGCTGTCAGCTGTGTTCTTGGAGTTGATTTACTTCAACTTGTTTTTCTTAATTTGTTTAAGGTGCAGCTTTAATTCCCAACTGGTTTTAGCTGACAGTAATGATTCTTTCTACCTGTAGCTGTGTTGACAATAGCAATATGTCTGACAAGGATAATGTCCATGTTTGCTAAAGCGCCAGCCCAAATTAATTAAACTAAGTTAGCAAATGGTGCTCACACCTAAAAATGAAAGTAACTCCATATCAGTGAAGATGTTTGCACTGCGGTCTGAGACGGAGCAAATTACACTCAGATTTGCATTAATCACAAAGACAAGGATACTTTTCAAGATGTAATTAGTTTCTGATGAGGGATATTACGAGGTGAAAAGTCATTAGACACCAAATAAAACGGTCAGGTCCAGAAGGTGATCCGAGTTTGCCAAAACACAGCCAAATCAGGACAGGTAATTGAAGGTAATACTTCATCCTATTGTGTGAAAAGATAAAAGAAGAACCGCGACTAAAAATCTCATCCAACACGTCCAGAGTCAAAAACAGGGAGGAAAACACCGAGGTTTTAATTGTTTTGTTTGAATAGAACTCACACTACTTTTAGACTATTATGTTCTCGGCTGGGTTTTTTTTTTTTTTTTTTATCTTGGGGAGAGATAAAACTGCAATTAATTTTGAAAGGGGGGAAAACAGTGAGACAATACATCAAGTCACACATGAGTGGTGGCAGGCAGGGATATGTGGGCTGCTGCGGAATAACAGAGGTAGTCAAAGGTAGCATTCATAATTGAAACCCCAGTCACAAGAGACTTAGTGTGCTGGGAGACTCTGATACTGAGACTGACAGTAAAGGGACAAAGAGAAGTGTTCAGAGGAGAGCGCAGAGTGACTTCGAGGGTTCAATAGGATGGGTCCTCTCCACACCTGGGTCCACAGAACATCTGAAGGCCTCTGAAACAGCTTTCCTCTGTGGCTGTTTGAACGTATAGAGCACAGCGCTGCTGAATTCGATTGTCCGAAGAGTTAAAAATTCCACCGACAATCTCAGAAAAATGTGGAAGTGCTGCTGTTGGGGGATTGAACTCAGGTCGTGTTGGATGAGTGCTTTTCTCCAGTGCATCCTCCAGGCAGCTGAATCAGTGTGCTGCCTTCACTGATTTTAGTAACTTAACTATCATAATCTCCAACAGCTTCAAGAGACACGGGGAGCAAAAGTGACAAAAGGACAAGACAATTTGTCTTTTTATCTCATGTGTCAAAGGTGGAAGAGAACCAACTCCAGCCTTGAAGGAAAGACCAGCGTGTCCAAGTATTTTGTTCTCCTCTTGCCGAGTTCATCAACGTCTACAACGTGCTTCATCATGCTTTGGACACCATGGTTCATCAGTCAGGTAACAAAAAACTGCAAGTTATGTCTAGTCTGACACGTGTCCGGGCCAAGTCATGGTTACGAGATCACGAGAGAATCGCAGCATCACATATCACATGAAAATCCATCTTGTCAGGTTTCAAGTAATGTGTTTGTATACAGCAAGCCAGAGCACGGACCAATCAGCGTCCTGTGAGGAGCTACTGGCAGCAGCATCAGTTCTACCAGAACTGGAGAAGATTTCTTCATTGAAAGAAGAGCAAAGAACGACACTGAAGGCTTTTCTCGATGGAAAAGATATTTTCTCTCTTCTCCCGACTGGCTTCGGCAAGAATTTGATTGACAGAGGGTTCATCCAATCACCTGTCAAGTATTTTTTGAAAGTACCTGGTGGGTCAGGTTAAAGTCATGGCAGGACTTTACAGGTGCTAAATGTGAGATTGGGAGCATTGCTATTGCCTCCGCACGGCTCTCGACATAGTAGCTTACGATGCTAACAACGCTTACAGTGATAAGGAAGGCAACACTGCTGACAGAGATAACAGTGTTAACCCGGGGGGGGGGAAACCGGAGGGTGGGTGCTGCGCTTCCGAAACGACGTCATCGGTCGGGACGGCGTTATGAGCTGTAACTGCCGTAGGGATGCAGTGCAGAGCGGCAGCCGTGAGTTAGCCAGTTGGGCACGCTCACATGCACGAACACGCGCTAAAAGCATGCGCGCCCGGCCCGGCTATGTCAACAGAACGAGGAGAAGCTCTGATTACAACACAGCGACATTCTCTGCTCAGGTAGACATAACTCCTCTATATCTTTGATGCTACAGTATATTAATGTTCTCTATATCGTAAAGAGCACCTTTAAGGAACCATGGCCACCTAATGTAGTTCAGGTTGAACTGCAGGTATAAAGTTGTACCTTAAACTGTCAGGAACTACTTGTTCCCCTTCCACCAGATGAAAAGGGATGCATCTGTAGCCCTTCAAGCCTGCTAAGGTATAATGGTGAAAGTATATACTTGACAGGACCTCACACTCCGGATGGCCCTCCATTTGTGTCCACACTAAGGTCAGAAGCGTACTTTAAATGAATCAACTTCGGCGTGTTCTCAAGGGCTGTTGAACTGCTAGTTGAAGATGGCGTCCCCAGCAAATGCCAGCGCACTCCATCAGACCCCCGGCCTGTTTGGTTAATGGTGTCCGTGACACATACCGGAGCTCGCAAGTCACGATGGGAGCAGACACAACCTGCTCAGAACAACAGGAGCCTAAAGAACTTCTGTGGAAAAACACAACCAGTTACAGCGGAGGGTGTATTGATGACTGGCTATCCACGTTTGGCAATCAACGCGCTTTTATGGTCACATTTACGCCATTTTGCCTTTATGAAAACACCAAATTCAATTTGGCTGGAGTACACAGCCACCTTAATACAATTTGTGTTTAATTTGCCGCCATGAGAATGCCTCTCAAGAGATTAGTAGATATTGGTTCTTCTACTTTCGACTAAATGAAAACAATATACTTTTCTGATCACACTGGATTATTGGACAACGGTTGCCACGTGCCTCCAGCTGTAGGTGTTGAATCACATAGAGGCCGTCTGCCCGAGCATACGCCCCGATGATCAGCTACAGCTTGTGTAAGTGAGGATATACATGTAGAACCACAGGAGGCAGCGCGCGATAGGCTAAGGGTCGTATCCCTGTAAACGCACACAGCCACAGCCTCATAAATTCTCATCAGTGTCTCCATTAAACATTTTCCCCTGTTATCACCATGACAACGCCGGCCCAGCGTGCACCCGTGGGGAGAGGCGGGCGTGTGTGCCTGTGTAACCCCGGGGGTTACTTAGAGGGTAACTTGGCACAGACACCAACACCCCGTACCTCTCCTCCAGACTCTTACTTTAGGGACGAGGGGGGGGGGGGGGATCGTGGAGTGGCGTGCGGCCAAGAAGGCTCGATCTGTTCCACGGCGATCTCACTTGACAGGCAGTGGCTGTGTCTGGACTGGAGGCAAGCGCTCTGATTTCTCTCTTTAATTACTGCAAATCAGAGGAGCCACCTCCCATGCTAATGAAGCCACACCAATCAGCTGGGGGAGAGTCGGGGGGGCCCGGCGCTGCAAAACAATCCTCTGCACGAACAGAGCTGACACTCTGCCTGGCCGGCGCCGTGTCTCGCTGTCTGCCTGTCTGTCTCACAGCTCCAGATTTATAAGAGTAGTTCGCCCCGGAGTCAAACTGAGCAGCGCCGCTCGTCCACAGAAACCTCTGTGAATCCCTAATGAGGCCGCTGCCACAGCTGTAGTACGCTATCATCCGCCTGTTCGCCGCTCACGTCTCCCATCGCTTCACGCCACAACCTCTGACAACAATACAAAGTGCGGCTGATCAGAAATTCTGAAGGCAGAATTAATTATGATTTATGTCAAGATTTTGATTGCTCTGTAACGTAATAATACATTGACGGCTCATTATTGTAAATGCATATAATCAATCTAGCCTATTTTCACCCACAAACATAATTACACTGTATGGCTTTTTGTGGAGCTGTGATGATGTCTTCTCTCTCCTCCTTCTTCAAAGTGAATAATGTAATGAATGGTGACATGTGATTGCATGTGTTCATGGACCTGGATTGCCAAGATCCTTTTGCCTTTTGTTGTTTCCAACAATGACATGTAATTCCTTCTATTAGTTCTTGATGCTGCTGAAAAATGACACGTTTTATGTGTTCTTGTTCCTCAAAATTATACAGATTAAGTCCCAAAGTGGGAGACGTTTAGTTTGTTGAGTCCATGTTCGAGATAAAATGTGCAAAGTTTTAGTCATTACTGCTGACTGACATACTGCTGTGTATGTTTTTAAGCTGCAGATACGTAACTGTGCTCTGCTTTAAAGTAGGATTCAGGCTCGGTGTACTTGTAGCAGCTTCTGTTTATGAGCAGGTAATCCTATTTTTATACAGAGATCCACCTGCATCCCGTCGGGTGTTAGCTGCATCTGTGCTTTTGCCGCCCGACGTGACGAGCATGTTGGTGAATGTGAATAGGCACGTTGGCAACCACGTACACATGGACATGATTGTGATATGTAAAGCAAAAATCCCATCACAGCAGGCCGCTTCTCCAGTTCACAGCACACTATCAGATGTTTGATCTTTTTTACCTTCAAATGTGTGCCAAATTTGCAATGATTGCATCACATATCAGGATGAAAGACAACATATATTGCAGCAAACACATTAAAGAAATGTCTCCAGCTCAAAGGGCTAAAGGGCCTAATTATTAGTCTCAGATATTGATGGATATTAGACTAAATTAAAAAGTGCAGATCCAGGTAAAGAAAAAAAATCATAGTTTCAGTTCGAGGCTGTTTTTCTTAGTAAAACGTTGATATTTTGCAGATACATTGTTTTCACAGTAATGAAATAAGTATACAAGTATGTATATGTATTTAATACTTTTTCTTTCTTGAGTGAGCACATCTACTTTGAGAAAAATAGTAGCCGTTTCAACTAAAATCTTATTGTTTTAACAGGTATAACAAATGGAATATTCATTGCCATGTCTAAATACTGCCAGGTCATCACAGAGCATTTCCAAGCAGTGGACTCCAACCAGTAGATGCTGTAAAGCCACTTAGAAGCAGAGTAGTCTGATTCCATTTCATGCTTTATCACCACTGATGGAAGATATTCATACAGCCTCCCAAGTCAAGGTCATCATATAAAAGACCATAACAGCTCATCAAGCCATTTAGTTGACCTTGCCATGCAGAAAGTAACTAGCAGTTATAGCAGGGTTCACAATTATGGTCAATTAAAGTCAATAAAACATGATATGACAGCTGATTACATTTAATTTGCTGAGAGCAAAGTGGTTTCCGTATTGTGCGCTCAGTGAGCGATAATTAATCTGCTGCACGTCAACCACAAACTCAAAATGTGCTGTTTGCTAAAAAGACAATGATGACTGATTTATACATCAAGAAGAACATCTGACTGAAGTATATCCTTTTGTTCTATACTACGTTACAACCTGTCCTATAAGATTGTAATTTTTTTAAATACATTGTCGATTTCAGCAGCAGAATCCAAACTTCCTCATAATATTTCTGCATTTCCAACGACTGAACCCTACAGATACTCTGGACTGAATTTACTCAAACAAATACTTCTGCCCTAATTTTGTTGTGATGTTAAAGAGATTACCACGGGCAACCGGTTAGCCTGCAGCTACTGCTCTCCCTGCTGCTGTCAATGCGAAGGTGCCAGATGCGCTAGGCGAGTAGCCGCATGATAAATGGCAGAAGGTGAAGCTCTGTGGCCGGCACCGGCAGCACCCTGCATCCCGCTGCCAGTCTCTTGGCATGCAGCTCGTCAGGCCAAATGGCAGCCACATCCCCCTTCAACGCTGACATTTAAAACCTCTGCCATGCTATCCAGCTGTGGACACCGCAGGTCCCCCCCCCACCTACCCTCAGCCCCCCCGAGGCACCGAGTCCTCAACCCCACTGCTGCTGCTGCCAGTCCACAAATTACCATAAACAGCCTTTTGTTCAAACAAGTGTAGCATTGTTTACAATGAAAGTGCAGGATGATGTAGATCTGAGTTATCTGGAGCTTTAATAAGGAGGCAGATTACTGGTATTTAGCAATACTGGGCAAAAGCAGGTGCCTCTTTCAAATCAAGACTCAAGACCAAACTGTTCTCAGACGCTTTTCTTAGTTGATCAAATGCTGCACTTTACTGTCTTTTGATTGTTTTATTATCCTTTTAATTTTTTCTCTTTTAACTTGTACTTTTATATTACTTTATGTGTTTTTATCCTGTGCACTTTGTGCTCTTTTATCTTGCTTTTATATATGTAAAGCACTTTGAATTGCCTTTGAGTATGAAATGTGCTATATAAATAAACTTGCCTTGCCTTTCCTTGCCTATTGTATGAGTCAGACACGTCTAATAAGTCAAAACCCAAGAATCACTTATCGGGTCATAATCTCAGTCATCAGTTAACCATTAAACCTGGACTATATCAGAGTTGCTGGCTAACATTCTGTCCTGTTTTACACGCCACCGACCCCGGCTTAGCTGAAACAGCGCTACTGTAAGTGTGACAAAAACATCTGTTAGTCCTCACCCTAAAAGCCTTTTCTCTTTGTAGCGTTGTAACGTGAAAACATAGTGTTTGAAAATATGAACAATAAATCATAAATCTAATTTCAGAGGTAAATTTGCCATTATTATCATTGCAAACTGCACGTGCCATGCAAGAATGTAAAGACTGACAGGCGGACATGTCTGTAATACCTAGAACAAACACTGAAAATAGCCACTAAAGAGATAAACTAAATTATAGCATTAGTGTGTGCATGTTTGGATCAAAACACTATTTTGAAATGAACAATTAAGACAAGAGGTCCAACCCCCCCCTGAATAGAAGTTCATGTCAGAGACCTCACTCATACATTTTCACCCATTTTATAGGCTTTATTTTCCGTGTAAGGTTGTTTTTAAAGCTTCAGTCTACCAAGTACTACTAGAATTTAACAGCAGCACAGAAATCAGAAGCTGTCCTACACCGGGGAGGGTTGAGTTCAATGATCACCACATCGGGAATTTACTGAGGCGAAGACGGAGGGGAAGCAGCGGGGTGTCCAGTCAGTCTCCGGCTGCAGTCGTGAGTGTCATTATTTCTTCTTAAAATATTCCAAGCAGGTCAACCTGCACCCAGAAGGACGTCAGTGGAGCTATTAAGTCTGCTTTGAGAGTCGTGGAAGTATCCAAAAGTTGAATTCTGTTTCATTTGTGTTTCACTGCATCCAAGAACCTTCAGTTTGGGGGAGAATAATCAAAATGGCTGAGCTAAATCGATCATCTCCAACAGCTCCAGAGTCCTACAGTATTAATCTATTAATCTTTTATGTCATCCCAATCACACAAATACACTGTATGTGTATATATTTAATTTACCCTGTATGTCAGGATTAATTACTGTTACTTTAACTGTCCAGATGGCACAATATGGTGAAACCACAGCACAGCTACTACGACTAAAACAGAAACGTTCTGGTGTCAGCACGTCAGAGTCGAAGCTCAAGGGCCTCTCTCTCTCTAGAACCACCATTTAACAAACGTAAAGGCAGAAATCTACTGTAGAAGAGGCAGAATTTTAAATCCTTCGACCTCCGCTGACAGTAGGCTCAGATGTCCAACATGCAAAGCAGCTACAGAACAGGATATGTTGCATTTTGAGAACAGATCACAGCTCCAGCTGCAGAAACTCTCTCATCTCCTGCTGCTATGCTTTTACTAAAAGTATCGCTCTCTCGACCTGCACCAACTACAGATAGAGTTACCAAACATCTATTCATTTACTATTCTGACTTATTGCTTTGAAAGGATAGACGGAGACACAGAGGCACCTTTTAGCACTTCAAAAAAAATCAACTCAGCTTATTTAGACGTCCTTATGTGGACTAATGGGAGGAACTGTGTAAAACTACACTAGAGCTGCTGAAGGTCGTTTGACCCCTTTCTGCAGGAGCTGCTTTGGGCCTATTTCTGCTTCATTTTACATAAGCACTATTATGTTATTTGCATTTTTGTATTTTAAGGCCGTTAAATGGCCTTTGATTTACACATGGTGCACTCGATTGTCATAAAAACTAGAACAGGGGATGGAAGTATAGACTGTATATGTAAAGACCTCCCACTGTACAGAAGTGAAGTCAAGATATCCGGATACGGGAGCTGCCATCTTGAGGTTTTGACATCATTTGGAGCCAGAGTCTGTGCAGTAGTGATCGGGCGGTGAAGCCGCGGTATCGAGGTCACCCGCCCGACCAATCGCGAGCCGAGCACGGACGCAGCTTGTTAGCGAGAGAGACTCACAGCTTGTCCATCTTTAAATACAGTCTAAGGTTGAAAGACACAACAGTAGCACATATAAACTTCTAATTTCACATATTTGTAGCATGTAAGTTGTCTACAATATTGAGACTCGCATTTCTACGATACAGTCTTTATATTATTACTATTTTGATTAATCGTTTTAGTCTCTGGTTCCAGCTTCTAAAATGTGAGGATTTAATGCTGTTCATTGTCATATATAACTGTAAACTGAATATCTTTTGGTTTTGGACTGTTGGTTGAACAAAACAAAGGTTTTGAATACTTCATTTGGGGGTTTGGGAAATTATAACAGCCACTAATTTCACTCTCTTCTGACATTTTAAAGGTAAAAACGACCAAGCAATCAATCGCGACAATGATTGCCGTCAGTAATGAAAATAACTGTGAGTGGCAGCCCGACTCCTTACAGAAAGAAGAACCAAAGACCTTCTAGCTTTGAGGAAACTTGCTAACCATTGAAGCACCGCACAACCCTGAGTTATTGTGAGAAATGCCGGGAATCATCGACTGGAAAAGAATAAATGTATGAAAGCACTGATCACAGGTTGATGATTTATAACAGTGGAAGAGTTTTCATCAGTGGATTTTGCTTTAATTTGATCTAAACCTCCAAAACACCACCAAGGCCATCTTGGCCTTGAGCTTGTTTTTTTTCCGAAGAAGAGATGAGTATGCCAGAAAAAAAATATCTTATTTAATTCCTTACAAAAGGCGGAGGAATTGCCCTTCAGAGTAAAAATACCACTGTCAACTATAGGCAGTAACCGTACCTCTCTTTAACAAAGGCAGCGGATCATAAAAGAAGCAAAAGGTAGGAGAGTAAACACTTTACATTCTGACACTCGTTAAAAACAGACAAGTTCACCCTTACCCGGGGGAACGCTCACGTCATGATATATAGAGAGGCAAATACCAAACTGCATGGCACGGTATCAAAGGCATTTCTGCAGTCCAAAGGTCAGGTGATGGTAAAAGGTTGCTGAGAAACGGAGCTGCTGGACGGTCTTTCATCAGTGGGAGGCAGCTGGAGTCTCCAAAGAGGCAGCGTTACTCAGGCTGCAGGCACAGTGGGGCGGCTCCAATATGACATTTCACATCCAGATCTGCCACAGTAATGGCATTTTAGCCACTTTTAAAACAGCCAGATTGGCCTTCCTGCACTGCTGAAATTTTTATAGGCGGCAATTTTTTCATTGTTTGGGTTTATTACAGTATCTGACGGAGATGGGATAGGTTGTCAGTGTGGAAAAGGCAATTGAGGACCGACGTGGAATTGATTTGCTGATAAAGTACACATATACGCACTATACAACACAAAGATGGGCAGAAAATATACCCCGCAGTGCAACCAAGCCACTGTCATTTCCTCCGAGGACCCAAATTCACACTTAACTGAGAATAAGAGATCTCGAAAATTAACATAAAAATGTATTTTTCTCATCTTGTGATTCTTGAAAAAAAACAGCTTGAAAACCCAGCATGAGGAAACATGTTTTGAAGTAAAGCATATACCCATGCCGTTGCAAGATCAATTTGTACAACTCTTATCACAGTTATTTATTTATTTCAGCCCGAGTATCCGTCTCTCTCTGGGAGGAAATGGTCAGTGTGCTTTTCCTTTGAAGTTCCCTCTGAAATGATTTGTCCCATTCGCTCGGAGGAATTGCATTCGCTGATGGCTGCACATGGTATTTGTTGTTAAGTGTTATATGCTACAATATTCAGGCGTTGCTAGATTAAAGGAGAGCAAAATGCGCTGATATTGCCTGACAACCATGCGCATTATATAAAAAATGTGGGAATAAATATTCATGTGAAAAAGTGTTCCGCCAAAACAAAATGCAAATTGAATGTGATCATCCCTGAACCAGAAGTTATTGGATCATATTGAGTGCATTAAGGGTGACTGAACAGATGTGTTTTTTGTTGCTCAAGTTTCCATCGTATTATATTTAAACATGAAAATGACACACGGTGAAAAGGTGGAGGGACAATCAACCCGAGGTACGTTATATAAAATGTCCATTTGTAACTGGAGCAGCGACACACACCAAGTTTAGTCACACCAAAGTGACACCAGAGGGCGGAGCTAAGTACAACCGAACACTGAATATGACATTTTTAGGCGACCAAAATTTTATAATTAACTTTTATGAAGTGAAAACACACTTTGACACACTGTTAATATTGTAAGATGAAAACACGGACAACTCCCAGACTGGACAACGCCGTGGTAGCAACCTGTCAATCACCAGGTAGCCCCGCCCTAAAGCATCCCCTGCTTTATGGTCTATCTGACTCTAAATGGGACCATAATTTACTAAATGAACATCATGCTGTATTGAAGAAGACTTGAAACTAGTGATTGAGACCATAAACTCATGTTTACAATGTTTACTGAGGTAATAAATCAAGAGAGAAGTAGGCTAATTTTCTCAGAGACTTCTATACAACCAGAGGAGTCGCCCCCTGCTGGCTGGTAGACAGGATGCAGGTTTAAGGATCTTCAGCGTTGGCTTCACTTTTCAGACCCAATTAGTTGCCCGCTGCTTTACAGCCATGCTTGTGGCTCTTTGAGGCTGCATTTGCTTTCTTGTACATGCTGAGCTAAATGCTAACATTAGCGTGCTAACGTGCTCACAATTATAATGCTGGTACAAGGTACAACGTTATTCACGTTCACCATCTTAGTTCAGCGTGCTAGCATGCTATCATTCTCTAAGTACAGCTAAATATGACGGGTATGTTATTATAGTTTTGCAGGTATTTGGTCATAAACCAAAGAACTGACGTCATGGTGGCTAGAGGAAAAGTTGAGGGATCACGAAAGTTGCTAGGATATATCGTCTGGCCACCATGGATATCTGTACCAGAAGGTGTGCCAATGGGACAAAAATAAGGTCCATATTCACACAAACTGCGCTACATAACAGAGAGAAGCACCATCGCTATTTAAACCAACGAAACCCCACAAACTCATCATGTAGATGGTTTATAGAAATATAGTAGTTCATAAAAAGATGTTAACATTCTTACTGTACACTAGTTTGTTACGATCATACTCAAAACCTGTAGCATGCACTGTAGTATTTTCTGAGGAAGCCTGTCAGAACATTTTCAAATAGATGTGCCTTTGCATTAATTACAGAACAGGATATTGGAAAGAAAGCCTTGAAATCCTCGGTGAGGGTTCATCACTACATGTGACCTTTCTCTCAGATGAGTTTTGCTTCTGTGCGTCTGCACTTAGTCCTTTCATTAGAAATATAACGTGAGCTTTCGAACACCATAAAATGCATCCACGTTCTTTATGTAGCTATAGAGTAGAAATCAAATAGAAAGCAGTGACTTACTGTAGGTACACATTCAGACGCGTCAAAAAATGCACATTTAAGCCCTATAAATGCCAATTACAGTACACATTAAGGACAGACACTGTAGCCACACAGACATCCATAATGTACACATTTACTGTACATTTGTGCACACACACACACACAAACAACACACATCTGCACAGTGCAGAGACTCCCTGCCTGCCATATATGATTTACATTTAGTGGTTGAATAATCAGTTGACATGCAGCTCAGGGAATTCTATGCTTAATGAGAGCTCTTCACATAAGCAGTTTGCCGGAGTTATCTCGAACATGAGACCGCTGTCAAAATGTCAATGAATCTCAATTTAACTACCAACTTAATCACATAGGGACCGTCTCACACAGGCAGGCTGAATGTGGAGATGTGTGTGCATCCATATCCAAGAAGAAAATGTTAATCTGGGAATACTTTACCGTTGTTCTTTACAGATGTGCAGTTTACAGAGCTCCCACACATTTTTACAAATTAATCTTCAAAACTTTTCCATAATATTTAACCCCATTTCCATGACTTTATTTGAGTAGTTTAAGATAGGTAGGTGCAATAATAAGGCTCTTACTCCAGTGTGCTCTGCCCTAAAGGTCATTACACACCAGCAGAACATTGTATCGTGCGATTCATTCGCACGTCAATATATTTTTTCAAACTGTTGTTTAGTCACGAGCACTTTCACACAGAATGCGGATATTACACGGCAACAATATTTTTTTTCTGAAGCAAATTAGATTTTCTGAGTTTTCGCACACTTAATAATGTATAGTGAAATGCAACAACTTTCGTTGATTCATATAGAAGGTTCTATTTCTTCTAACAGCGCCCTCATTTTAGTGTAGAGCGTCAGATTGGATTAACGCACCCTACGTATCTACACATTTGCAGATAAGCAAATTGCTAGCACTCGTAAACTTTACTCCCTCGTTAAGACATTCCCACCGCCAACTAGCTGCATACACCAATGTGTATCACGTGATACTAGTGACGTTTCAACTAAAATGTTAAAAGGTCATTAGACATAGCGTTGAACAGTTACATTGAACGCCTAATTAAGCAGGTATATTGGGGCATATTTGACTTATTTTCTCAGCTTCTGTCTGGGTGGAGTTTTGTCGTTTCAGCTGTCAGAACTGTTATATACTTTCTATTTCCAGAGGAAAGCTTCTGGTCTCTCATATCAGTGTGAATCTTTATTAAGTAGATTATTAAGGACTTGATTAGGGCAATATTAGCAGAGAAAGATTTATCTTCAGACAATATTTTTAGAGATTAACTATCCCCTCACAAGCATTAAGTAAGATTTAAAGGTCTTAGTACACCAGGAGCTATTTCCAGGCTTTGTATTTGTTATATCTCACATTGTAGAACACTCTTTTCTGACTAACCATAGCAATCGCTTGCAAAAAAACATCTGACCGACATGCCGACACCCTTTCAAGAAATATCTTTCCGAGCCTCCCTTTTATTCCCTCTTCACGCTCCCCACTTGTACAAGCCATGCTGTGTCTATGGCTGCTAGCGAAAGCAGCCCTTTTGCCTACTGTAGTGCCTGGTCGCTGTCTCCAGCATGGCGGGGGGGGGGGGTTGACTCACTGATTCCCCCCCTCCTGCACGGAAGAAGGTTTGGGGAGGCGGCGAGGGATGCACAGTCTCAGAGCTTTGTGCGCTTTAGGAACGATGCTAGTTGAGGAAACGATCTACTAGGTCTAAGTGATAATAACATGCATGTTTTTACTGTATATGAACAGTTTCTATGCCGTATGAATACAGACGGTGGAGCCAGTTGCTGCTAAAGCTGCAAAGAGGCCACACCAATATGAATTTCTTTCCACTTCGCTTCCCCCCCCGCAGGTTTTCACACATTTACAGGACTCACAAATTGCTGTGAGAGGACCTCCATTTGCCTCTCAGGTTTCTACAAGAGTGCAGCTCCCACTTGGGAAACATCTGTTATTAAGAACGATACAAGATAAAATAAACTGCTTATGCCCCGCACGTCCATACATTATCTAAGACAAACAAAGTAGTCATTTTTCTGTTGTTTCTTTCTCTTTAGGAAGCCGACTTCCCTGCGATCTATAATGGAGTAGATATTGCTCGGCCTATTGATTGATGTCTCCTTCCCCCCACTTTGACATTTGCTTATCCTTGTCCGCATCTACCGCTATTGACGTTCGCTCTATCTGGACATCTTCCTAAGCTGTTTTGTCATTTGTCACCTCTTAAATAAAATCGGAGGAGGGGGGGGGGGAGTTGTCAGTGATAAGACTTAATGATACCAACCACATTGATGGTTTTATACAAGCTCGTGGAAAGAATACCGTCTGTGGAAAGCAGCTTTGCTTAATTTCCCGCTCTATACCTCTTATACCACGAGGCAATTTTACCCAGCATATTTCTATTTTCCCACTAATAAGACCTATTCTGCAACCTCCAGCACGCATCCACCCATAACTGTGGTCAATTTACTGCAAATTTACTGAAAGCAGGCTTTTGGTTTAACACCTTTTAAACTAATGTATCTGAAGAGCCCACTCCACAGGCTCTCCTGTCAAAAGCTACTATTTTCCCCCGACTTACCCTCAACTCTTGGATACAAACTGGTGCGATCACACACATCCGCATCAGAGCCGTTGCTAATAAAACACCCTCTGAGTGAGTTTTATACTTTGCCAACTCTTTATTTGTAGTACAGTAAATGCCGCGCTTCCTTGACATGCATTTCTACAAACACAGTCTGGGCGTAGATTTTCTCCCCATGAGGTGGAAGACAGATTCTTCCTTTCCTCCCTCCCTCTCTCTCCCTCCATCCCTCCCTCGCCCTGGCTCCTGCAGAGAGGCTATTATTGCAGCTAATTATCTACAAATAGGCCCAATATGACAAACACAGCCCGGTACCAGTGCTGGCTAAGCGCAGGAATCAGTCTGAGTGGGAATAAAAGAATGAAAAGGAGGCGAGGCGAGGCAGACAAAGAACAGGACAAAAGTCACAGTGAAGAGAAAAAAAGAAAAAAAAAAATGGTGAATCATAGATAATTGAGAAGAACGTGATGAAGACACAATGCGGGATAAGATGAGAGAAAATGTGGTGCTAAAAAAGATATAAGTGGGAGGCAGATGGGCGAAGAAAGGCAGTGACACCAAAGGGAGACAGCATAGAAGGGACTAACACGGGAAAATGATCTCGTCTATACAGTGTGTGACGGTTGTTGCCAATGGCAACTGTCCTGCGATGCACAGGCCGCATCCATTTAGCTCCCAGCATGCCTCATGATCAGGGCAGCTCAGGGGTCTAAGGCTGTCTGTCTCATTTCCATAGAGAAACTCATTTACCAGGCCAACACTGAGGGCTAAGACGCATCAATGGGTGCTTGATTAGATCCTTACCGCTGATACATATGAATATTTATCAGTGTTCAATGAAAACACATTTACTCTCCTTTCATCTGGATCATCCTGAGTGTCCTCCTGCTCTCCTCTTAATTCTTTCCAATGAATATGTCACAGGAGCATCGGGACTCCCGACAAAGTGACAGCACTCAGGATAATCTGGTTATTGTTGCTCCGCTGTGATGATCAACACTTGCTTTAAGTTTCACAAAATGCATCATGCTTTTTGTCTTGTTGTGTTTTGTTCTCCATGGTGACAACAGCTCTCAGAGAGGTAAAGGAAATGAATACGGGGGGACGGTAATCAAAGCAACACACTTAAAGGGAGGTGTGTTTGGAATACATCGCTGCTGCAGATTAGTGTTTGGCTGCACGACTGAAGCTGCAGGTGTGATCCAGATGCCAAGACAAGTCGGAATCACCGAGTTATTCCCGTCCCATGAGGCCAAACACGGAAGACGCACACAATCCCAAGCACACCCACTCGTCTTTTCTTTCTCACACACACACAGAGCTGAACAACAGATATTTTTAGTGAGTATAACTTACATCACTGACTCCGGCCTCCACTATCTTCAGGCCCGTCTCCTTCTCCAGCTGCTGCTTCTGCTGCACTGCACGGGAGACAAGAGCAGAGGAGGTGTTGAGGATGAGCACCGGATGACAAAGTAGCAGATTCTTCACTTCCTGAGGCAAAACAAGTGGTCAGTGAAACTGAGAATGATGCAATGGATGTAACAGCATGAGTCAGATGTCAAACTGGTCATAGAAAATGACCGGCCCACACACACACACACACACACACACATCAAGAGGAGAAAACAATCTTCAGGGTAAGACAGGCAGCAGTTCTCCAGCTGACAGGAGTCTGGAGGAATGATGTGTTGTGTGGGAAGTCGGCCTATAATAGGTAAGAGTCTACAGCGGTGCTAGCAGCTTTGTGAGGCTGCACTTAGGCACAGTGGTGCTTTCAGCTAATGCCACCATATTAACATGCTCATAATGGTCACCAAAGTTATTGTAATTCATCTTGAGGGGGGAACATGAATGTCTGAACCAAACTTTATAGCAATGCATCCAACAGTTGTTGAGACATTTCACACAAAACCTCACGGTATTGCTAGATGAAAAGTTTCATCTTCTGGAAACCATGAATGTCTGTACAAAATTTCATGACAATCCATCCAATAGTCGTTAAGATATTTCAGTCTGGACCAACGTTTCCATCCTTAGAGCCACGGTTAAAAATATAAAATGTAAACAAAATTTCCCAATAAAAATTGGCCGTCGTCCTCACACACGTTGAGTCAGATCTGCAGAAGATTACCAGAAAGCAGATGAAGTGCTTGCAGATTCGCAGCACACAATAACTTGAGCTCCTGCCTTTGTTCTTGCAGTAATTAATACACCACCCGAGTTTGATCCTCAGATCTATTGATCTAATCAAATATGGCATGCTATTTCCAAAGCTTTGTTCACCAAAGATATTCTCATGCAAATTAAACCAAAGTGAGGCAATGTTAAATATCCATCGTTCAAGATCACACATCTCACCGACTTTTTTCCCCTTCCTCACTTTGATAGAGACATTTATATTGAAAAACAAAATCAAAGAGGCCTTAATAGATTATGCCAAATTATGGAGAAAAAAATGGAGCATAATTTTAATTGAGTTTGTTAGCATGTGAATGTGATTGGTAATGGGGAAAAGGGAAAAAAGTGAGTTAAAGAGAGGCAGAGAAAGAGAGCAGGTCCTTTAAATCCCATTTCCCCAGATGAAGGCTATGCAAATGACCCTGAAGAGCTGAACCTCACCTCACACTCCAAATTCAGCAAGGGCCTGTTTAATTAGTATTTTAATCTATCCCAATGATTCCACTCGGTCCACAATGTATGCAGCATTCCATCTAATTAAGCACGCTACTTTTAGGATAATCATCCATCTCCCTCGCTCTTCCTCGCTCCCCCTTTTCTCTTTCTGGTTATTAAGGATCCTGCACACATTGATCATCCTATCATCTCATCAACATGGCAGCGGAGGGGACATCTTATATTTTAGGTGTCAGCCAGAGGTTTCCGAAGGATGGCTAAAAGGAGGATAAAGGAGGCTGCGAGAGAGAGCTGGAAAGGTCAAATATACATACGAGTTTAAATTAGAGTGCCACATAGACAGAGGAGAAAATCTGCCCTTAGTGAGAGTCTTCAGCGTCTCCACCCATGTATTTAGTCACAGACAGATCGGCTCTCCATAGATAGCAGTACCTGCACGGTGCGGGTGCTATTTAGGAGGGGGGGTAATGAGCGAGGTAATTGGGCCCAGCTGGGTGAGGGCGTAGGTGGTGCGGGGAGGTGAAGCCGCTAAAAGGTCACACAACGTTTTGGTCCTAATGAGGCCCCCTCTGGGGTCGCAGCACATCATGAGTCAAACTACGGAAGATTAGCCTGGAATCAACACACATGCGCTTCACGCCGGCTGCAGCTCCGCTTTTGACTGACAAGCTGACATTAACGGCGAAACCAAAGAAGCCTGAAGGTCAGTATTTACTTGTGAATCAAAGCTGAGGACTCTCCAATCAACCTGAGGGAGAGGACGGTCCCACAACAGCCACTTTAAATGTAAATACCATGTACTTGGCGGGCTCATTAGCCGGTAACTGGATGGATCTGGGCTGCGGCGAGAATCCAGCCAATGGATTGCTTGTTCTGTCACTAACTGTACAGATAACAGCCTACAGCATCTCTTTTTGGTCACCCCTTATATTAACCTCCCACTGGAGCTCACTCTCTTTCTCTTTTTCCTCGCAGACACTCACAGAGATTTTTGTAAGCTTCAAATTAGCCACCAAATACTCCTGACAGACTGTGGAAAAGAGATGTCAGGTCTCATTTCAGAGAGGCTCCTCCGGCCATTTTAATAGGCATCGTCTGAGTCTATCTCTGATCTCTAATATCCAGATCTGATCCCTGCTGCTCATTTAATCTTTTCGGTTTCCGAGTCACATTGAGCCACATCATCTGATGTTCAGCAGGCAACAAAAGAACAGCAAAGCCAGAGAGGCTTGTTTCATGTGTGTTTAAATGTGCTCCAGTTTCATGTGCTTTCAATTGAAATCACGTACACGTGCAACAGTTTTATTGGAGATTATAAAATAGAGGATTGCCTGATGACCTGGGACTATTCAGTACAAATACAGTTAATGTGGGTGATTACTATTTGGTGAATTAATGTCTTAAGCTGGCCTACAGTGTCACTTGTGTACAATACAATTGGCCCTTGCCCATGTCCAATTAAAAACAATCCCTTTGCAACAGAAGACGGCTGTTGAATCTCAGAAAATAAAGATTTTCATGAAATAAAATCCAGTTTTTGATGCTATTTATGATCATCATTTTCCCAGCCATTACATGCATTTACATTCTGTAATTACCTCTCTATAGAGTAGTATTCATTGTTAGTGGCGGAGTCCGCCATTAGTGCAACGGACTACCTGCACGAGGGAGCAACCGGAAACGATGCAGCAGCAAGCAGTGTTTCTGTTTTTAATTTGATCTCATTGATATCGGCTTGTTCTCTCTCATTACACCGTGTCACAGCTGTGCTACGTTACTGAGGTTAATAAGACTGGGAGGCTTTTATTGTGAAGCAGCCACAGGAAACACAATGTATTTGTCAGAGAGGTTAGCTTTGACCACGATCGCTCATCAAAAATGCATCAACAACGGTCATTTTGTGCATATTTTGTCGGCAGATAATTTTCAATCTTTGCAAGTGAGTAATGGAAGAAGAAGGAGCAGCCAGACTGAGCTGTCAGATGAAGAGTTCCCCCTCCAGCTCTACGGCTCTACGGCCTGCTGTCACGTAGAAAACTACTTGTTCTTTGTGCAGCATGAAATCAGCGCACGTCTTTACTAAAATAACGTTTGGCTTCACCATAAACAAAAACACCAGTTGCTCTTCATCTGGCTGCTGAAGGAGTGTTTGCTTTGATCAGCTACACTTATTATTATCACCAGAAACGTATCCTCATGCAACGGTTCCTATGATATCTTACGAAAAGTTATTCCTCATTTTTCATGCTATTTCCTACAAATGTCCTGCAACACGTGAAGCGTGTCCATTTCTGCTCCAGTCTTTTCAAAATAAACTTCCATCTTCACAGGAAACCACTTGGTTAGGTTTAGACAACAGAACTACTTAGTTAGGTTTAGGTAAAGATCATGGTTTGAGTTAAAATAATTGCAAAAGTAACGTAACTTAAATACAGAAGTTACGTAACAAATAAATCAACGTTGAATTCTGGTTTCCCACGGGGTACGAACATCGGTCTCCTGGGCGAAAGTCTGGTGTTTTTTGACCGATTTATCCACCCCGACCTGCTCCCTATGCACTATTTGTCGCTCTTTATACTTCCTGGTTCACAATTACGTGGATTACATAAGAATCAATATTGATATATATGAATTACTGAGCATTACTTTTCGTAGGTATATCAACGAACGGTGTATGAGAGCAGCCTGTCACCAGTAACAACGGGTGTCTCCAAATCAACCGGGACTGAAACTTAAGGGTTATAACTTCAAATTAAAAGTTGAAAGTGTGCCCATTCACATGCAATGCTGCTCTATATATAGTACATTTATTACCAACACATAAAACACCTCTGAAGGATTTCAGCTGGAACTGTGCCTGCTGCTAAAGAACATTTTTCATTTTTAAAATTACACTCGTGCTATCAAATATTAGAAGAGCGTCTCTGCTAAGCATCAGAAAATTCAGCCAGGTGAACGGAAAGAACTGAGCAACACTTCAAAAACTCATCAAGAAGTTGCTGAAGAGGAAAGAGGGAAGAGGAAAAGGCCATTTCAATCATCAATCTAAAGGATGATTCTAAACATCGTTGCCTTTCCTTGACACACAGCACACTAATGAATGAAATTACCCAAAAAACATCCACACAAACACACATTTAAGCTTGATTTTATGTGACCTTTAAATTGCTCTGTAGCATATGCGCTCAACACAAATTATCTCGTGGCGAGATATAATTTGATTAAAATGTTGCTTTTCTCCGCCATATGCTGCAAACTGAAGCAATTGTGCTCTCCTCATCATAGATTCTAATAGCAATTCAGAAATGATTATCATGAAGTCATCAGAGCTTAAAGTCATGAATATATATATTCATTTTTCTGATATACGACAGGGTTGTTATTGTTAGAAGCAATATAAATTCAGCATGGGGAGACAAATCACCGACTGTAGGCTGTAAGTATTTTGTATTTCACAGCAGCCAGCGCCGTCACATGATCGTAATGTTGCCTCTTTGGCCGAATGGGGGTATATAGTTGACAAAATGCATATTTCACCACCCTCTGATTGATCTGTTAATATTGAATAACATCCACATCCATTCCATCTATCTCCCCCCCCCTCCCTTTCCTGCTCCTCAGGTCGTCTATTCAACCACTTCCATCTCTCCATCCGTCACTCCAACCAAACAAAATGAAAGTGTTTATTGCGGAGGAGGGCTGACGCTCACGCCTCTCCACAGCCGTTAGCCTTATCAGCAGGCAATCGCTCCGATATTAAAGCTGCCATTCCGCCCATCACTTTCCCCTTGCACATATGATGGCTGTCTCTACCTATCAGAGAGGAGGAGGAGGAGGAGGAGGAGGAGGACGAGGGGGGGAGAGAGAGGAAGAGGAAAACAGAGGGAGATGCACCTGATCCCCCTGACAGATAAGATGCACGGCAACCCATTTTCTCAGTCAAAATCCATGGCGGGAAACAAAAACAATAATATCCCTTCATACTTGGGAGTATGAAGAAGCACAGCGCTGACTTCCGAGCAGCAGCACATTCATTACATGTATGATATATAACATGAACGTGACCCCTTTACGTCTGACGCTGATGCTTATCAAAATGTAAATCAGTCCACAGATATTGTTGTTGTTTTTATAAGGCTTACCAGTATATAGAGAGGATATTCTACAGGAGACACACTAATATAAAATGACTTCCACATGAGCTCTGATTTTTTATGGTGAGTATAAACATCCTGTAAATAACTTAATATATACCGCTATCTGAGCACACATCGACGCCCAGAAAATCCCCCAGACCTGCTCTCTCTCTCCCCTCTGTCTCTTCTTGTTCATGCGTATCAATTGTTATTCTGCTCCTTGGCTTTTATAAATCAAGACACCAAATCAAAGGACCTGCACCTCAGAGAAAACCTACAAAATGAAACAGAGGGACGAGCCGGAGGAGAATAAAAGAGTGCAAAGGTAAAAAAAAAAAACATTCAGTGCCTCCATCCAATGACATCATTATGTTATATTATGTGTATTAGACCATCAACATTGTGCCAAAACTACTAAATCAAAGGAGGTGCATAAAGGGGGGATGATTATTATATATATTTTTTTTTTATTTGATCGATAACTTGATTAAATATTCAGTTATATTTATATATATATTTATTACACGGCTTTGTTGAATACTCAATGCCGATTGGTCAATCACGGCGTTCTACGGTCTGTTATTTCTTTATAACAGATCATTGCTATGTATAGCAGACCGTTGCTATGTATAACAGACCGTTGCTATGTATAGCAGACCGTTGCTATGGATAACAGACCGTTGCTATGTATAGCAGACCGTTGCTATGTATAACAGACCGTTGCTATGTATAGCAGACCGTTGCTATGTATAGCAGACCGTTGCTATGTATAACAGACCGTTGCTATGTATAGCAGACCGTTGCTATGTATAGCAGACCGTTGCTATGTATAGCAGACCGTTGCTATGTTTAGCAGACCGTTGCTATGTATAGCAGACCGTTGCTATGTTTAGCAGACCGTTGCTACGTACAACAGACAGTCGTAGAAAATAATAATTGTGAGATTAATCAACAAATAAATAATTGTTTGTTGCAGCCCTAATTCAGTTTGTAATGAAACAAAACAGAGTGAATCTGCAAATTAGGAGAGTGGAATCAGTGAATGTTTGGTATTTTTGGTTCATTAATGACTTGAAAGATTCAATATTTAGTAAAATTTTCATTGGTTTCTTATTGATTGTCTTATCGGATTAATATATCTTGCAACATCACTATGGCTCTCTACCCACTCACTCTTTAATATTGGCAGATTACAATAATGATAATCAAATATAAAATAATTAGACATATTTTAGAATAACAGCGAAACTTAATCCCCAAAAAATAAATATGGAATAATTCAACTGAATAGAAAACAAAGCGTCTTGTCTCTCTCAGCGTACCCAACATGATGATAGCCATGACATCATTAGGCTCTAATGCCCAATCAGCAGTGCCAATCATACACGGCCATGTGTGTCACATGGTCGAGCCGTGCTGGTAGCAGCAGGAGTTCTGGCTGCCTCACTGTTTATTCACCCCGATCGATCGTTTCCTGTGGATGAGCCAACAGAGCTCCCAAACAAACCAACTGCTGTTATTCAGCCTAAATCAACACACCACAAACCGTCGCTATCAGTAACAGAATACACTGGACTCTCCTGCAAAATACTGCAAAATGTTTCCTCTCAGATGTGTCTGGTTGACGACGTTAGAAGAAAAAGAGGAGAGGAGACGGTTTCTAATGGCTGCAGTCGTGCAATCAGCATGCGCCTTGTGTCCACGGCGAGCCTCTGGTATCAAACACATTACAGGCCTCTTCCTCTCTCTCACACAACCCACATGACACGTTTATAATTGCATCCTCCCTTATTAGAGACCCCTTTCAAAGATGGCTGAATAATACACCTGGATGAGTCTTTGCCTCTGCTGCACATGTGCAGACACACACACACACACACACACACACACACACACACACACACACACAATATCTGTTTCTTTGCCGCCTGCTTGATTAATAGATTGTGGCTGCTCTGACACTCTGTGTAGAATAGGCATTTTGCCTTTGATAGGCGCTGACACCAATTCTTCACGGACTGCAGGAGATCGGGAGGGGGGGCGGGGGGGGGCGACAGAAGCAGCAACGGCAAATGACTTGGAAGGCGGGTACCTCCAGATGTGGAAGAAACCCCACGGATGTCACTCTGCATTCTCACCGGGACACGTTTACATCGTTTACGCTCCCTTTCGGAGATGACAGTCTGCAGATGTGTGCGACGTAAATCACATCTGACAATCGCTCACAGAGAAACAGATCGGTCCGAGGGGTACGGTGAGCGAAGAGGTGAACAATGCACATCTGAAACAATCATGGTCATCACAAGTCCAGCATGCTGCAGAGCCACGCTGCTCGGTCTCTGGATGACCTTTTGCAAAACAAGCTGGTCTAATACACTGTTTGTAGCTCTACCTACGAAAGGTAATGCACTGTAATTCATATATATCCCACAAAATCAATTAGTGTGTAATTAACGTAATTATGAACCAGGAAATATAAATAGCAGCGAACACCACGTAAGAAAGAGGTGGATGGGTGGGTCAAAAAATACCTTTACTTTCGCCCAGGAGAGCGGCGTTCGTGTCCCGTGTGAAACCTGAAGTCAACGTTGATTTATTTGTCACGTAAGTTACGTATTCAAGTAACGCCACTTCCGGTGATCTTTTCCTAAACCTAACTAAGTAGTTTTGTAGCCTAATCCTAACCAAATTGATCTTTTACTAAACCTAACTAAGTAGTTTTGCAGCCTAATCCTAACCAAATCAATCTTTTCCTTAACCTAACTAAGTAGTTTTGTAGCCTAATCCTAACCAAATCAATCTTTTCCTTAACCTAACTAAGTAGTTTTGTAGCCTAATCCTAACCAAATCAATCTTTTTCCAAACCTAATTAAGTAGTTTTGTAGCCTAGTCCTAACCAAATCAATCTTTTCTAAGCCTAACTGAGTAGTTTCTTGCCTAATCCTAACCAAATTGATCTTTTCTTAAACCTAATTAAGTAGTTTTGTAGCCTAATCCTATGGAAGTTGTTTCCTGTGAAGATGTAAGTTTATTTTGAAAAGACTGTATGCATGTAACGAGCGGATATTGACACGTGTTGCTGGACATTCGTAGGAAAAAGAACGAAAAAGGAGGAATAACTTTTTCGTAGGATATCATACGAACCGTTTTGTGAGAAAACGTTGTGCAATAACACAAGATGGCAGCTTTACTGTCAATAAGACATTGAATAAAAAAACATTTACTGCAGTATTCAGGGAAACTTCAACAAGTCTTTATGCATCCACGTCCTCTACAGTGTACAGCACTTTGCAACCGAAATATACTCCATGTGAGATATTACATGATCCTCTAAAGCTAGATGAAAAACTATTCTCTCTTTCCTCGGGTAAAATTTATATCCAAACCATTTTGGATCGACGCTCTCTGTAAAAGAAGCTTCATTTCTTCCCCTGGATGTGTGTGTGATACAAGATGAAAACATCTGGAAGTCTGCCACCGTCTGAAGGGAGCCTACTGGGGAAAAGCTTATTGGAGGAAGGGATGGCGAAGCTGACACACACACACACACACACACACACACACACACACACACAGACACACACACACACTGCCTCCCCACTGAGGGAACTCTGACAGAGGAAGCCTACCTGTCACTGTGGCAGCAATTATCCTGCAGGCTCTCTCCACGGACCGTCTCCTGCAGGTCTCCACATTGCTAACCACATCACTGAGCACACACATACTGTGTATGCACACTGACGCACAGGAGGGCACACTGCACACCCGCAAGTACACATACTGTACATATTCATAGACACACACACACACACATGCACGGTCGTGCTTTTCATCCAGAATTCGCTCTCCACAAGCTAATGGCTCGAACGAATCGTAATGATGTGTTGGTGCAGACATCCTGCTCAAGCCAGGAGAAACACACATCATTACGTGGATGCGAGTGCTCATGCAAGCATGCATACCTCTTCTGTTATAGATAAATGCATTATCGCAGATGAGACCGCTAAGAAGTCCACAAATACACACGCTAGGAAACCTAAATAAATCAATAAATATGCTAAAGCTGTCACAAGGCTGAGTTGGGAAAGGGAGCAGGCTGCATTAGCATGAAGCCAGGATATGAGCTCCAGTGAGTCAAGACATAATAAGTCTTGGATATTGGAAGGAAACAGACATGCTCAGGAGGACAGGGTGTCCATTTTGGCTGCAGGGAGGTCTTCCCGAGGAAGGAATTGATCTGTTTCACGCTGGTTCACTGGAGCTCGGATCCAGGACCCGGTCTGAGTCTCAGGAACGGGTTGATTGTACGGAGCTGTGAAGGGTGATTTCAGAGAAAGGAGAAGAAAAAAAAAAAAAGAACCCAATGTGACCTCATTACCGTAGATTTGTTCCGACTGTCATTAGGAATCACAAACGCCATCACTCAAGTCAGGAATATGAGGGAGAGGATGAGAGACGGGGTGAGGGAAGCAGGGGGGGGCGGGGGGGGGCTCTGACTGTAATCAAGTGGATTTGATCTGAAAACAGGATCTATCATCAACAAGCTATAGATAACAGAGAACATCTACACATGCAGTGTGTTTACCAAAGCATGCGTTTGGCAGACGGTAACCACCATCACACATTATAACGTTACCATGATGAATCCATCATAACGTGAAAGCAAGAAGCTGCAGTTTCTTACAAATAAAGCTTCATGTTACTGTGATTGGCAACTGATAACTAATAAAGGAATATCTTATCTTAACTCTTCACAACTGTGAACCACAAACACAAACCTACATTTATATCATACAACCACCAAAAATTCCCAGATTTACAGTTATATATTCACAAGACCCAGATGTGTAACCAACGGCCACATAGTAATCTAAGAAAAGAAGTAATGCACTTGTGTAGGCTGACAAGAATTAGCATTTAGAATGAATAAAGTTAAAAAAAAAAAAAAAACGTATTACTTCTTCTTAAATTATTGCTAATTTAATGGCCAGGAAATCAATATCAATATTAAACCAGCTGTTACAGACTGTATCTACTGTATGTTCCAAAAAACACAACAACTTATTTTTTCTTTGTAAAGATTTCATGTCTCTTTTTCTTGAGGAACAACTACTTACCTTTGTTATTTTAATTATTTTTCCCTTGAAAATGGTCTACGAGGGGATCCTGGTAATTAAAACGTGCACCATACAGTGTATTATGATGTATCTCTACTGCGACCAATGTAATAAAGGCAGGAATACTTTTAAATATTGGAGTGGTCAAACAGAAGCTCACTATAATTAAACATCATCATATCTGTTGCCGTCATTAATTAGTAGAAAAACTACATTTATTTACACTCTGCCACAACTGTCGTTAATCTGTTGGTATTTGAAATTAGGGCTGCAATCAACAGGGCTAACAGTCATTTTCATTGTCAATTAACCAGCCAATTAATTAATTACTTTGTCAGTAAAATAGTGATAAATGCCATCACAAACACCAAGGTGAGACTATCAATCCAAAACTCAAAGCTATTCACAACTGAGAAGCTGGGTACGTTTGTCATTTTAGCTTGAAATATGACTTAAAGCTGGGATGGTAATGTTGAGAAACTACACGAGATTTTAAAAATGATCAAACTGAAAATACCCAGCCCAGCGTTGTCATCTCTCACCAGCAGCACCAGATCCAAGAGTCGCTAAATCTAGTGAGAACGTCGCCAAGTCATCAACACTGACAGTCCGTCCCTTCAGGTCTTCCTCTAAAGACAATCCCCCCCCAACATTATCATTATGAAACTACAAACATGGCTGCTGTTAGTACTCACAGCTGGAGGAATGTCAGAGTATTTGAATTATTGATTGCTGTCCAAATGTAATGAGAATTTCAACAAAGAAATGTTTTTGAAGAACACAACTGAACCTAGCTTTTAACAATTAATAGATATTGAATCGTGATTAATAGCTGATTAAATATTAGCAATAACAGACTAATCGTTTCAGCTCCGATAAGGCCGATAAAGGACTGCGCTCTAATTGAATAAATGTGACTCAGTGACTCAGTAAAAGATGCCACCATTTTCTAACACAATCCAAAATGGATCCTGAATCAGACCCACGATTAACTCCTGACAAACTCATCAAAGCACCAGTATGAAAATACACCTGATGCCCTGATTATAAAGCTTCTGTATTGTTCCTTTTCTCAAACATCCTCAGCCTTCAAGTTCACACTAATGCACCGGCTGAGCATTTTACATTTAATTTCCGAGGCTCTTTTTTCCTCTGAGGTATTCAAAATGCTTTCAGCTGGAGGAGGTTAATGTCAAAGCGAGCACATTTGCTGTCAGCGGCCTTTAAAGTCAATCCCTCCCACCAGGTCTACAGTGCAGTGGACATCTTTCCACAGAGAGAGAGGATAAAGTAACCCAGAGCTGCCTCCCTCTCTCTCTCTCTTTCTCTCTCTCTCTCTGTGAAGCATCCTGGCTGCTCCTCAGATCGCTCTGTTAATCTCTCCGTGTTGCCTTCCCGTGTACAGCTGGGAGTGGTGGGTGTAAAATGACAGCGTAACACAACAGTCTCACGCAGGTGTCAAAATGACAAATATGACATTTCCCTTCAGAGATTGTATTAGTTCTGATATCATTTTGCATTCAGCCTGCCTGATGTGTAACCGGCTCTTATTGCTTCAGGACAAAATGTGATCATCATTATTATACGTCTAAAGCAGAGCAGCTGCGACTGCAAAGAGGGGAAAAAAAAAGCAAGAACTGTATTCAGGATGCAATTCAAAAATCAAAATACACAGTTTGACTAGTGTGTTTGCTATTGTAGAAGCCCCCCCACACACTCCGAATCAATCATCTTACTGCAGAGTTTCTCAAACAATTCCTTTTAAAAGTGAGGCAGCGATTCAGAGTCGCAGCGTGATGATTAAATCTATACACCACAGCGCCGCCGACATACTGGTGTTTTTTTCAGCTTCCTAAATAACTGCAGAATCTCTCTATATGTTCAGAACTCTCCTGAGATTGAGCTGAAGTAGTTAGAGAGGGGGAAGACGAGACCGTATAAGCACACCTCCCCGTCTTTTTAAGGACACCTGTTGGGCTGCACGGCTCATCTCCTCCTCATTTAGCCGTCTGTCTGAGCTCCGCGGCGGGGATGATTACCAGGAAGAGCTGATTCCAGTAGCACTGCTTATCAGTCTAATTAGAGCTCCTGGCAGGTGACTTGAAGGAAGTCGTGTGTCTCGGCTACAGCGATTTGTACAGGCATGTTAAGCTGCTACATGTTACAAGGAAAAAGACCAAAATGTAATAATAAAATAGACGGGTGACATTGTGGCTTGAGAAGTGTGAGTGTTACTGTGCGGGGGAAGTATTTTCTGGGGCGCCTTGAGGAGGTTTAATAGAGTATTTTGCATCACAGGAAAATTTCAAGCGGTGACAACAAGTCAAGAGAAAGAGGCGACGTCTTGACTAACATCCTCTGGTTAAAGTATCAACTGTCAGAAACTGAGAGAATAATTGAGACAGGCTATGGTTCAATAGATGCAGCGGAGAAAACGGAGGATGAAATGAAAGCTCGATTTATAAAAAAAAAACAAAGAAAGACAAGAAAAAAAAAAAAAAGGGAGAAGCAGGGGCGGAAAGATATCGAGAAGAGTTGAGGACAGAGGAAGAATCCACGGGAGGCGAACAAGTTTTCAAGGTAGTGTATCAGTCACCGGTAAAAGGTCACTCATCTGCTGTTCGCACATCCAGGTGTTAATGTAACACCTCGCACACCTTCCCCGGCTTCGGAGTCTGGCTGCCTGCAGGATGGTGGGAGAGAGACTGTTGTTTGTGCTAGAATAATATGCTGTAATCCCCCGTCTCAGATGTGGCCTTAACACAGGTAATTGGACTTGGAGTGTGAGGAAGCCTGTGGCTAGACACACACACACACACACACACACACACACTGAGATGCACACAAACCGCAGTCGGATTTGAAATAACAACAGAATTGCTCATATTCTCCAGAAAGATAACAGGCCACTTATGAAGTATAGCTGCTTCTTTGTTTCTGGTTTTACACAGATTTTTGTCACGCTGGGGATTTCTCTGCATGTTGCAGCGGTGTGCACGAGGCTGCATGAGACAGATCATCTGGAGTAAAGTGAGTTTGGATGGTGGATTATGTCTTTAATCCTTTCCAAATCCAAAAATACCAGAACAAAAGCGTAACAAATTAGTCAAACAGTGAGTTTAAGCAGCAAACGTTAGCATGTCAGGCTAACTAGCGTAGTAACCGACTGTTATTTCCAAGGCCAAAAAGCATTTCATTCTGCATTTTGTGCAGTTACAGATAGTTAAAAAAAAGTGTTATTAGCCAAACAAATCGGTTAGTCGTAAACCTAAAAGCTTTTTCTCTTGTAACGTTAAAATTGAAAACATAATGTTTGAAAATACAAACAATAAAGCATAAATCTGTCTGGTATGTCCAAGTACTGTATGTACAGTAAGCTACCGTATGCAGCTAAGCAGGGTGACAATAGAATAAAATAATAATAATAATTTCTTATCATACTTGTAATGAGGGCTGTCAATCAATTAAAATATTCAAACGCGATTAATCGCATGGTTGTCCATAGTTAATAGCGATTAAATTAATCGCACATTTTTTATCTGTTCTAAATGTACCTTAAAGGGAGATTTGTCAAGTATTTAATCCTCTTATCAACATGGGAGTGGACAAATATGCTGCTTTATGTAAATGTATGTATATATTTATTATTGTAAATCAATGAACAACACAAAACAATGACAGATATTGTCCAGAAACCCTCACAGGTTCTGCATTTAGCATAAAACAATATGCTCAGATCATAACATGGCAAACTGCAGCCCAACAGCAACAACAGCTGTCAGTGTGTCAGTGTGCTGACTTGACTATGACTTGCCCCAAACTGCATGTGATTATCATAAAGTGTGCATGTCTGTAAAGGGGAGACTCGTGGGTACCCAGAGAACCCATTTACATTCACTGATCTGGAGGTCAGAGGTCAAGGGACCCCTTTGGAAATGGCCGTGACAGTTTTTCCTCGCCAACATTTAGCGCAAGTTTGGAGCGTTATTTAACCTCCTTCACTAGAAGCTGGTATGACGAGGTTGGTACCGATGGAGTCTGAGTCCAGTACATCCTCCGAAAGATCAATTCTGTTAATGTGTTAAAGAAATTAGTGACGTTAAAACGAATTTGCATTAATGCGTTATTATCACGTTAACTTTGACAGCTAGTTCTACACAGCGATACAAGGTTCACATTATAACACTAGTGAGCTGGAACATTAAAGGGGACATATCACACTCATTTCTATGTTCATACTTGTATTTTGGGGAGCTACTAGAACATGTTTACATGTATTAATGCTCAAAAAACACACATTATTTTTCTCATACTGTCTGAATATACCTGTATTCACCGTCTGTCTGAAACACTCAGGTTTAGCACCTTTCTCTTTAAGACCCCCTCCTGAAAAAGCCCAGTCTGCTCTGATTGGATTGCGTGAAAAATATGGTACACCTTTGCAAAGGTAGATCTCAAACTGTGGGC
Source organism: Sebastolobus alascanus (assembly GCA_916701645.2). NCBI lineage: Eukaryota > Metazoa > Chordata > Actinopteri > Perciformes > Sebastidae > Sebastolobus > Sebastolobus alascanus. Next base: position 95,389 of record CAKAOJ020000171.1, read on the forward strand.
GGTATATTGTATTGAGTCTACATGTGACATAGGAAGGGGAGCCACATCTTAACGGCTTGTTGAATCGCATGTTTTCTGATCTAAACAGCCACAAAAAAGTGAGTTTTTCATGATCTGTCCCCTTTAAAAAATCATCTGGAGGCGGCTCATGAAGCTATATTAGCTTAACTACCTAGCTAACTACCGCTAAGCGGGGCAGGGTTTACAAAAGGTCAATTAAAATACATCTTTATACTTAAAAAAAATATATAATCCACAATGTCTTAAGGCCAGACGTACTTCAGTCCTTTCAATCTATATGCAAAGACACAGCTGCAGGTATTTAGGCATGCTCACTTTCTTTCTGGAAAAATGATCATATATATAAATTCCTTTCCTTTGTGTCCTCCCAAGTCAATCTGAGGTGGATATTGGAGTTAAATTGAAAGCCTTAAAGAGCGGTTTGAGATAGGAGGGAGTTATCACCTCCACAGAGAGAACTGGGAGACACGGCGCTCCTCTGTTGCAGTCCAGCCTGATGCATACAGGCCGCTGACCCATGACAGTCAGCCCGTATCGATTTAAGAGGAGGCAGAGGACAGAGAGAAAGAGAGAGAGAGACGGAGGGAGGGAGGGGAGGAGGAGAGGAATGAGGAGATGGCCAGGGAGCAATATCCCTCTTAAAACTTATCCATAATTCATTGTCTTCTCTTTCTCTCTTCCGTCTATACTTTCTTTCTCTTTCAGATGGGTGCACGGCGGGGGAATGTTCATTTTTAAGGGGGATTAGCGACGACCTATTTTGAAATGCATCCCTGTGGTACTCGTTACACACACACACACACACACACACACACACACACACACACACACGTACAGTACAAACATATAAGGACACACACACTCGCAGCCTGGATCGTACAGCCAGTGTCCTATTGTGGGAAAGAAGGAAATGTGCCCAACAGGAACCGTTTCTATATGAGAGAGATGATTATTCCCTGTTTCTTCACATTTGAAATTATAATGAGGTGAATCCATAATTGCAGGATTTAATGCTTATAATGTAAAAATAATCATTTCATACATAATATAGGTATGTTACCGCCAAAAGCGAATCATTGTGGACATTAAAGCAGGGTCTGAAAGCAGCTCTGGGTTGATGAGGAGTTTTGAACAGTGGTTTTAAAAAGGTTTCTTTACCATAAAAAACATTAAGCAGTGTGGAAGTTGCAATAATACTTAAAATGTACACACTGTATATGGGAGAAACAGTATGAACAGTGAGATCACGGTGGAACATTGAGTATGTTTAACAAAAAATATTTGAAATATATTATTTTGCATAGGAATTAGATCCATATTGGACTCTCTGCAGTTCGATGTCTGGTACCAATCAGGAGTGGGAAAAAAATTGAACGTGATGTCATATCCGTTCTGTTTCGTCAACCAAAACAAACCTCAGAAAGTATAAAACGTTGGAGGGTCGTCGTGGATACGACCTGCACTCCCCCATGTTAAATCCAAAGTGGTAAACACTACACATCCAGTAAAGGATGGAAACACTTTGGGTTTCACACATTGCAGGAAAAGCAGAGCTAGACATCACGGCTAAAGCTGCATGCTAACTCTGTCACGGACAGGAAACGTTATCGTATGGCGGTAACGTTCGGTCGAGCCGGCCGTCGCTCTCATCTCCGTGGTCAAATGGGCCGACGCTACAACTGTAGAGCACCCATATACTGACATTTATGTTAAATGCATTCAATTCATTCATTCACTCGGACGGATAAAAAAACAAAAAAATAAAAGATGCTAAAACGGGTCGACAAATATACTTGGGCGGCTGTTAATATATATGGGCGACTCGCCCAAGTAAAGTCTGTGTGTGAGAAACACTGCTTATGTTTATAATTGCTTTTACATTAAATTTATTTTTCACAAAACAAATATTTTTGTTGGGCTGGACTGAAACATTCTTCTCATCGAGTATGTAGTTGTAAAGCAGCTGAAAAGGCTTTTATTTATTTCATAAAAGCAGTCTTTTTTCAAAAAAATAATCTTTTTAATGTGAAAGAAGTTTATATCAAAGGTTGTTTTATAAATGTGGATGATTGAATTTGTGCTCATTGAAAGACAGCGTAATGAAAGGCTGAATGACTAAACAGATCAGTTTTTTATAATGAAGGTGTCTTTGTTTGCCGGCACAAAGGGGAATAAATAACGGCAAAAACAAACTAAACAACGACAACAAAATAGGCATTGTCTATCGGCCAAATTGTTATCATAAAAATCGGTATCGGCCCACAATTTCGCAATTGTGCTTCCCTACTTGTGCTTTTTAACTGTTGAAATTAAGAAAATTCTGTGAGTTGTCCAAACAGCAAAATTAAACTCTCTACTTCAACAATCTTGCTGATCTAAATATTTCTCTCAGATCAAACTGTTCACCCCTTGCTGGGATCATATATATATATATATATATATATATATATATACAGCACACTGCTTATAAATAAAGTGGTAAGAAAAGCATGCAGACATACAGCGTGTCTCGTGTGATAAAGGTAAAGAAAGATAGCGATGGAATCCAGACCTCTCCATGCCACAACAGTGCATTATACTGTACATGTCACTTTGCAATATAGATATCCACCTGCAGAGTTCAGTCACTCCCACAGCTTTGCAGCCAGTGGGGGGTTCATGCGTTTTGTATGACAAGACGCACACAAGCTGCATGTAAATACAGCTGTGCCGTGGGCACATCAGGAATTCATGCTTCTCACGATTCTCACAATGTCCAAAAAATCAGCTCGTTACAGCCAACATCAAGAGAAAAAAACAAAAACAGGACTTGACATTATTTACAGAGTTTTCAGCCAGTTGTGGATAAATGTTTCTGTACATCTTCACTGTTTTATGTTTAAGGTGGTGCACAAACTCACAGGCAACAACAAACACATCTTTGTGACTAAACACAAACCATAAATCCGCATGAAAACGGAGCCAGCGGTTAGTCACGGCTGCGAGTCGCCTTAATTACTGCTTACGCCAAACGACTGGAACGCCACGATGTGCATTACAGGTAAAAAGGGGCAGAAATGGTCCACGAGAAAACAAACAGATATAGAGAGATGCACAAAGGAAGTGAAAATTGAACATCTGTCTTTTTTTCTTTCAAGCCCCGTGCCAAAGAAAGCTGGTGCTGCACCTGGACATGAATTATAGAGAGGCACTTGGATGAGTGGGGGGGGGGGTGGAAGAAAGAGACAGAAGAAGAGAGGTGAATGAAAATGAGGGGACAGGGTGGATCTCACGTCTCCCCCATCTGGAGACACTCACCGGGTGGCTCTCTGGGATCAACGATCAATTCACTGCCAATAGCAGGAATAACTGATATAGTGATATAGTGTTCTATACGCTTCAAAAACAGAATAACTCTGTGATATAATGTTCTATACGCTTCATATAAAGTTGTATTAAATTATGCATTACAGCAAATAATAGTGGAATAAAGGCGTCTCAAAATAATGACAGCTCATTGTGTATCTTTGTTGCAAAATGGCCCTCAAATTCTATGTTTTCAGACAGCTGTAATCCTTTAGGAAAAAAAAATATATAATTATTCTCAAAGAGGAACTACAAAAGCAAACAGAGCTTTGAAGATGGAAAGCCCGAAATGTCACCCACCCGCTTTGAAGCTCCCTGGCTCTCTTTGTTTCTCTACACTTGTAACTCACAAAACCACTGGCGGAGCGCACTGCTGCATTCAGGGGCCAATTTAGTGCGGCTGTACCATTAAGAGAAAAAAAAACACACACATGCACACATACGAACACATGCTCAGGAGCTCACACAGTGATATACTGTAGAGACACACACAAACACCTGGAAAGGCTGCATCATGCAGCAAATGTATGGCCATCTCGCTTTGTGTGGTACCAACACTTTATGCTTTCAAGCACTTTAAGTGTCATCTGCCGCCTCTTTGATACACAAGTCCATTAACAGACATATTCAACAAAAACAATATATCTATATATATATAGATATATATATCTCTTCAGTATATGTCTTTAACCTCATTATAAAGAGTTGTAGATTAGTCACTCTTGATGAAGTTTTGAATGTTTTACAGCTGATTTAGAGAAGACGGAGAGTGTTGATTAATCAATCAGATGAAAGACTTCGTGATGATCGATTACGAATTATTATGATGTAGGAAATTAACTGATTAATTGAGAAAACAGTGAGCAAATTAATCGATAGTGAAAATATCTTTAGCGTAGCCCTAGTGTGATGCATCATCAGGATTTGATAAACGTAAAGGTGGAAAACTTAAACTTAAAGCTGTTCAGTCACAATGACTATAATAATCTCCAGTGTTCCTTAGGTCCTTGGATGATTTTTCTTTTGGCTTTCTGTTTTGCCAGTTAACTCATTTGTTGTTCTCATATGTTGTTGCATATTTATATTAAAGCACTATAAAACTTAAAGCCACAATGTGTACAGTTTTTATGTGATGCATTCAGCAGAAGGTTTTGTCCAAAGAGACGTACAAATGAGGTACAATTCAAGCAAAATAAACTTCCGTTTAGGCAACAACATGATTTAGGTTTAGGAAAAGATCGACTTTGTTAGGTTTAGGCAACAAAATTACTTAGTTAGGTTTAGGAAAAGACCGTGGTTTGGGTTTAAATAACTCCTAAAGTGGACAGATGAATTAACGTTGACTTCTGGTTTCAAACAGGATACGAACAGCGGTCTCTTGGGCAAAAGTCCGGTGTTTTTTGACCGGCCCATCCACCCCAACATCCTCCCTATATATGCGGTGTTTGTCACTATTTATACTTCCTATATACGAATTACAGTGCATTACTTTTTGTAGGTATACATGTAGCTACAAACGGTGTATGAGAACAGCATGATCCAAGACACAGTAGATCGAGGAGAAGCCTTCGAGAAAAAGCACCACAACACTCTGTTCCACGTTCCATCTACCAAAGAAATAAGTGCATAGCGAGTTAATTTTCTTTCTCAGAGATAGAGAGTTAGAGAATAGAGAGTTAGAGAATGATGCAGAGAGAAGTTTCTGTTTGTAGAAAGTGAAATTGAGGGACATTGACGGCTTTAATTCCTCTTTAAATGTAAAACATATTCTTGTCCTTAAATTTCGGCTAATAGGGTGAGACAATTTCATCTATTTCAGAAAATGCATTAACATTCAAAACAGAGATCTGCATGACTTTGTCTTGTTTTATGAAACTGACGCTCACTTTTAGAACGTATATGAAGTAAGAAAGACTTTAGTTTCACGTTGCTTTGGATGACGGCATCATCCCCAGACAAGCAGGAATATAAAACCTGAGACTAAACTTCTCTACAAGTCAAAACAAAGCCTTCTCAAATTTTCAGATCAGTATAATGGGAAATGTTTCAGTGCTTTTCTTTTATTGAATTATGACTCAGAGAGTAGCAGGAGATGGAGAGAAGCTCATTTACATAGCCGTTTGTATCTGCTGCCTCATAAAGTAGCACCCATCAAGTATACAAACCACTGTGCACACAACAAACACGACGCACAAGTGCCTGCTGTTCTCGACATGAGGGCCATCAGCACATGGTCTCTTCACTGTGGGTGCAGGCGGGGAAGATGAAGGGATGGGAGGGGGGGCATAAGGAGGAGGGGCGGGGGGGGGCGGGATGAAGCAAAAGGGGAATGAGAGAGTACTGCTGGTGGTATAGAATCGAAGAGGAGGTTGGATTTTCTGCTCAACATGATGCTCAAACCCACAGCAAGTATCCGCTATCTGAGCGGTCAAACGGCTTCTTCAGCTCCTGCTGTTGGAGCCACAAAACCTCCGAGAGAATACAGAACATAAAGACCCTAAAGAAAGCTGCAGACACGGGGCTCTGGGGAGGTTTCTAAAGCAAATAATCTAAATGTTCTGGTGTTTGTGAACAGTGTGGATGAAAAATGTCATTTGAGTGTTTAGATGCAGAGAGAGAACTCTGATGTGAGACCGTCTCTTTGGGACTTTGTGCCGTTTCGTCAGTTCATAAAACACGAAGCTAGTGAGCCATCGTGTTATTACGTTTACCACCACGTGTGAGGAAATGTGTTGTTGTCAGCCGTCCTGCGTGGCTCAGCTGGAAATTAGATCATGGTAAGATTAGAAAAATACGCATCATCAACACTTTGGCTCAAACCCAGAGATCAATTAGAAAAAAAAGATGTGGAGTCACATTCTGATGAGTCAAACTAGAACTGTTTGTACGAAACAAATACACAAATAACATGTTCATTAGTTTATCATGGACTCTCTGTATGACTGCAAATCTTCTGAGAAACTCCTATTATCTCGAAGGTATATCAATAAGAAAGACTGAAAAACAGTTTATAGATGAAACACACTGATGATAGTTTCTGTTTTTGACTAATCCAGCGAATTAAATCCAGATACTTTATCCCGTTGATGCTACAGTAGAACCACAGAAGAAGAAGCCAGCAGCTCTGTGAGGCTGTACTAAGCTAAATGCTATTCTCAACATGCTAACATGCGCTAAATCAAAGTTCAAGGAATCAACAAAGTTCTTATAATTCATCACACGGGGAACATACATGTGTGCACCAAATTTCATTTCACTCACACACTCAAGAGGTCAAAGGTCATGGTGACGCTGGAGGAAACGTTACCTCATTAGGATTCATCCTCTGGGGAACATGAACGTCTGTACACAGCTCAGTTTACTGTATAGTGATGGTTCTCATTGGAACCTCTATAAGGACTAAGGAGGGCTAAAAACATGTGTCTTTAGCCTGGATTTAAAGAAGTGACAATGTGATTAATCATCAATAAAGTGGCCACAAAGTGAAGTTACTGTGGGGACAAAAAGATTTGTCTTATCCAGCAATTGTTTGGTCTGCATAGGTGGATACGGACTGCTAATGTTTTAGAGTTATGATGGTGTCACGCTGTTAAAAGACGAGTTACAAGGCCGACTACGTGGCCTACACTACGCTACCGCACCTTCTCACTCTCTATGGATCAGAGATATTCTTCATTTCACTAAACTGGAGAGAATTAGCTGAACAATGAGAGTTTTTTTCAGCCAGATTTAGGGAACCATGAGGG